>JBBBDQ010001122.1:200000-335000 GCA_037127315.1 Ascarosepion bandense | reverse complement strand
TTTAGGGGGTGAGACACCGTAAAGAACGTGACATAGTGTGACGCGGTATGGCAGTTTATGCGCTATTTTCCTCTGTCCCACTTGCCTCCCTCTTTCCTCGCGATGTGCTCTAGAAATTTCAACTGTCTCTTCGTGATGTTAAGTACAATTGTCCTTTTTTGTTCCTTTTTCTCTAAAGCTTTCTAGTTGCTCACATGTTCACTCCATAGTATCGTCAGTTTCCTTCGGCATTGCTACATTTCTGTTGTTTCCATTTTCTTAGTATTCTCAGCATCCTTCTGTAGAACTACATTTCTAACTTTTCCATTTTCTTAGTATTCTCAACATCCTTCTGTAGAACCACATTTTCTAACTTTTCCGTTTTCTCAGTATTCTCAGCATCCTTCTGTAGAACCACGTTTTTGTTGTTTCCGTTTTCTCCGTATTCTCAGCATCCTTCTGTAGAACCACATTTCTGTTGATTCCGTTTTCTCAGTATTCTCAGCATCCTTCTGTAGAACCACATTTCTGTTGATTCCATTTTCTCAGTATTCTCAGCATCGTTCTGTAGAACCACATTTCTGTTGTTTCCGTTTTCTCAGTATTCTCAGCATCCTTCTGTAGAAACACATTTTTGTTGTTTCAAGTCTTTTCTTCATTGGTGCAGAAATTTCTAGCGTTCACAGTTATATAGGAGGACTGATGTTACGTAACATTTCGCTACTTTTTTTTTGTTTCTAACGAAGGTTTTTTTTGTTTCTTAATATTTTGCAAATATTTTATTAGTAAAGTATACGAGAAGTTTTTCTAAGTTTAGTTTTGTACGAGAAGAGGCCAAATCAAGGCTTACGAAGATAGTATTTCTTCCCTCTTTTAAGTGTCAAAAATTTTGAAAACCTTGAGATTTATCTGAGTTTAAACATTGGTCTCCAGTATCGGTACATTATATTATTTTAGCGACGGGATAAACTTTCTTGTAGTTTATATTAGGTGTGTTCCAAAGTAGCCGGCGGCAAATCAACACGCAAAAACCCCCAGATTAATCATTTTGTGTGCTGGTAAGTCTATCACAGGCTTAAAACATACCTATGTTTTATGAATAAATCTATTTAGTTTGTCAATTCCACCCCTCTCAGTCTGGTTACTTCTATTATATATATATATATATATATATATATATATATATATATATATATTCGGTCGGGTTTCAATCATGGGTTAAAAGCAATCGGATGTCTAACCGTACTGATGAGCGGTGATACAGCGAAACAGACCTATCTGCGGATGACTATATATAGATATATACACCCCTGACGAGTGGACGGAATAATTGGCAGTGGGTCTGTATACGAAACTGAAATCGGGATGCTGAAAGTAACATAAGTCAGCTAAGTGACAACCTTTTTACTTGTATTAATTCTCTCTCTCTCTCTCTCTCTCTCTCTCTCTTTATATATATATATATATATATATATATATATAGTGATGTTAATTAATTAATGTACATATGAGGGTGCACATATGTATAGTATTATTCAGGTGTTAATAAAACAGTGCTCAATGTATGAACAGAGCTGTATTATATATATAACAATAAATAAATGTACATATTGTCTCCTACGTAAGACAATATGTATATCTATATAGAAATTTTAAGAAAATATGTCATTCGGACACGTACGTACGGTGAAATCATTCGTAGGTGAGCGGTCAAAGACGTGTCAGATCAATTAACGGCTTCCCTTGTGTTGTTAGGGGTCACAGTATTCGTCACATTCAGGCCAGTAGATATATATAAATATACTGTTTAATTAGAAAATAGAATATCTTCTTAAATACGAATATGTCTTAAAAATAATGATCAAACAAATAAATTAATACATACGTATATATATATATATATATATATATATATATATATGCACCATATCTCATATCTTTGATCGAATATGTTTTATTGAATATCGACATATTGTGCCTATTTGATCGTTTCCAGTTGTCTAACTAGTTTCTTGATGCTAAAATTAAATTTATCAAGGTGGGTGTCGTAGTTTTTTTTTAACCCAAGACATTTCGACTTTTTCTAAGATCATCTTTAAGGGTAAATTACGTACATAGGTTTATTGTAACTACGATAAAATCTGTTATCTGTTACTTGCGATAGTGATTTTTAAACACACACACACATACGCAGACACCCGTATATATACTTTTAAGGTATGCTATATTTATGCGTTGTGCGTTGTGGTGCAGTAGATATTGGCTCTGTACAAGAAATCAGGGAGCCGAGTCCGAATTCCAGTTGAATTCCTTGCATTCACCTTAGGAAAGGTATTAATCCTTCCCTCCAGTTATGGGTTAAATAGCAGGACAGATTGGGTTCTCTAGCCTTGGTTGGCAACCAGTCTACCGCAGAAAGCAATGGCAATCTACTGTGGGATAATCTCCGGCCCAATCAGTCATGTCTCTTTCGAGACATGATTGGCTAAGCGGGTATCACGTATGGCACTTAATTGATTGATATTTATGCATCAAAGTGCTCAATATCAGGAATTGTGCGTATGTAAATATAAAAGTGGACATTGAATTCAACACCCAGAGGCGACAGTCTGTTTCATGCTAAACGCAATCCTCAGGCTGATCTATCTATCTATCTATCTATCTATCTATCTATCTATCTATCTATCTATCTATCTATCTATCTATCTATCTTCCCTACTTACAGTGTAGAACACCCGCCCAAAGCGGTTACTAGATCAAACAATCTCACTGCTGGCCTTATTTACATTTTGTAAAAACATTACACGCTGTGAAATCGGCCTTTTTCTGACGTACGGCAATGAACTGGCTGATGAATATCCAACTGTTGTTAAATCAGTCGGGTTTCAGTCCCGGCTTGAAGCAAACGGGTAATCTAGCCACACTGAAGAGCTGCGAAACAGGCCTGTCTGCGGGTGATTTATATATATATATATATATATATATATATATATATATATATATATTGTCATCCGCAGACAGATCTGTTTCGCTGTATCACAGCTCATCAGTACAGTTGGACTCCGATTGCTTTTTAACCCAGTATTGAAACCCGACCGAATCGGCGTCAGTCGGCGATTCTAACTCTGGGCTATGGGTGTTCGGTGGAAGAAGGCAGACCTTTTAGCACGTATATTATCATTATACCCGCCCAATATATATATATATATATATATATATATATATATATATATATATATGCGTGTGTGTTGGTGGTTTATATATATATATATATATATATATATATATATATATATATGTTTCAAGAAAAATGAGAATGGAGAGAATAAGAGACTGATGATACTTCTAGGACAATACTAAGGAAAGTCGGCTTGGAGAATATGACAGTCACAGGAAAGAATGGTCAGAGAAAACTAGCGACTAAACTATTTAACGGCTTTGTGTAAACGGATGACAGAACAGGGATTTGGAAGGATAACGAAACGACAAAGCCTACTAGGAGTTGCAAAGAATAGGAAGTCTTGGAGAGCTCTGATCACCAACATGTACACACACACACACACACACACACACACACACACACACACACACACACACACATATATATATATATATATATTTGTTCATATCTATCTCAGTCTGTTCTTTATCTATCGTTTGTTCTTCATGTTACCAACTTGCAATTTTCTCAGTCATCTTCTGGCTAATGCACCCGTGTATTTTTTTCCTTTCACCCTAGTCCCTGTCCTCGCTTCCATTCTTTCTGGTCTATTTGCGGGAATTATGATCACGTGACTCAGCCGATCACGTCCGATTATAATGCATCTAAATGAAGGTCCTCGTGACGTCATCTGTTCCTACTTCGATTTACCTTCTGGGCCCGCTTCTATTTCCTTTTCTTTCTTTTCTTTTTTTTCTTTTCTTTTTTACCCGATTTTTATATTTCTGTCCTTTTTTTTTCCGATCTACAGCTCCTTTGTATTCTTTCTTTTTATTTCACGTTCTTCACCTTTTCTTTCCTTCATTCTACTATCAACTTTTTTTTTCCCCTTCTTTCTTTTTCAATCATTTCGGATATTCTTTTCTTATTTACAACTTTTCCTTATTTTCTTTCATTCTCTTCTATTTATCACTTCTTTTCTTTCTTTCTTTCTTTCTTTTACACCCTTATTTCGGAATAAAAAAAGAACAACAACCTTACGAATAAGAAACGGGGGCAGGAAAAAGTAAACGATGATGGTTAGTGGGTGGGGGAGATCGAATTAAGGACATAAAGAAAGAAAGAAGAAAGAAAACAAGCGAGAAAGAGAAAAGAAAAAAGAAAGAGTGGTAGAAAGAAGAAATAACTGAAAAGGAAATAGAATAGGAAGAAGAAAAAGGGTTCAAAGGAAAGAAAAAAAAGAATGAATTAAAAGAAATAGAAGAGAAAAAAGAGGAAAGGTAAGGGAATGAGAAAAAACGTAATGACGAGATTAAAGAAAAATAAAGAAAGAATGATGAGAAAGAAAGAAAGAATAACAAAAAATAAAGAGCGAAAAGAAAAAGAAAAATCAAATAAAAAAGAAATGAAAAATTAAGAAAGGAACGAAGAAGAAGAAGAAGAAGAAGAAGAAGAAGAAGAAGAAGAAGAAGAAGAAGAAGAAGAAGACGTTTTAAGGCGAACAGTGATAGACAGATGAGCAAAGAAGGGGAAAGGAAGAAAGAAAGGGACAAAGAATAAGGAAAAACGAAAGGAAGGATCTATTTCTGGTTTTGACAGTCAAAGCTCGGAACTAAAAACGGTATTTTATCGATTTCTCTCTTCTCATTATGTCGACTTTCTCCCCACCCTGATTAAGTACCCACCAAGGGAGCTCGTCAAGATATCAGGGAAGGACCTTCACCAACGGGAATAACAGAAGGAAGAAGAAAGAGTCAAACTGACGACACTGACGACGATGGAGAAAAGGGTAAAAAGTGGTTTCTATGATTGATTAGTTTCTAACTTGACATCTGATTGGCTGCGGTACGCTTTCAATTGACGTCATAGTGTGACGTCAATTCTCTATACCCTTAGACCCTAACAACGTTCGGACAACTCTCCTTCGTTTATTCTGGTTTTTATTCATATTTCTTCTTCTAGTCCCTTATTTCCTGTTTTTTTTTCATTATCTTTACTCAATTTTCGATTGTTTTCTTTTTCTTTCCTGACCTTTTCTTCTTTTTATCTATGTTTTCCTACTTTCTTTCTTTCCTTCTCTTTATTTTTCCTTCTTTCTTTTTTCTTCATTTCTTTTTTATAATCAACTTTCGTTATTTTATTCACTCTCTTTGTTTCCGTTTGCTCGCTTACTCGTTCGGCTTTTTTAAAAATTATTTTTCTCTTTTATTTTTTAAATTTTTTATTTACTTAGTGTTCGTTTTTCTTTATTTTACTTTCAACTCTCGTCTTTCTATCTTTTTTGTGTCCCTTTCTTCTTTTTCATTCGTTTTTTTTTTTTTTTTTTTTTACTTTATCTTTCTTTCTTCTATGATTCATCTTTTTCTTTACAACTGTCCGGAACGTTGGAACGAAAAAAAGAAATGTTAGTAGTTTCGTTTCGTTTCGTTTCGTTTCATTCATTCATTCATTCATTCTTTCATTCTTTCATTCTTTCATTCTTTCATTCTTTCTTTCTTTCTTTCTTTCTTTCTTTCTTTCTTTCCACTCATTATTATATTGTCCATACTCTCCATTTTCCATACTGTTCTTTCTTTCTTTCTTTCTTTCTTTCTTTCTTTCTTTCTTTCTTTCTTTCTTTCTTTCTTTCTTTCTTTTCAATGTTCCCTACTTCTTCCGCTCTCACCCTCTTTAACATTCCCTATATGTTCCTCCCTCATATTCCCTTCTTCCATCCTCTCTTTCTTTAGCGGTCCCTACTTGTTCCTCCTCCATACACCGTTTTACCCACTTCCTTTACTTCTTCACTGATTCCCATTATTTTCCTTTCCATCTACTTATACTCTCTCCGTTTGCAACGCTACCTTTCCTGTCCCTTTTCCGCCTTCTTTCATTCATTCACCATTTACCAGATCCAAGCTCCCTCTTTCCTGCACCTTGTACAACCTTTCACTTTCACCCTGCACTCCTACCATTTTCGTTTGTCCTTTTTCTCTCGTCGCATAAGCTGCATACGATGCGCACTTTAAGCATGCGCAACTGCCAATTTCCGGGCGAGCTTCTGCCATCAACACTCAGCCGATGCAGGGCTTCCATATTTAGTGCTTCTTGTAGGCAGAAATTGCTGACAGCAAATGCAATGGTGAGGGAAATGGCCGGAGGGGCCGAATAAAGAGGATAATGACAAATGTAGAATATATATATATTTTTTATGCGTTTAGTTTAGGGCAAAAAATAACCTCATGATCTGAAATTTGTAGAAATAGGAATATGAATCCAAGAAACAAAGAAAGTTTGACTGATAAAATAAAGGTGCAACTATGACCTTGGCCATCAACAAGTAAACGTACATTGGCAGATTTGGGTCTTAAAGTTGAACGGATCAGACGTCGATTAGCAACCGACATAGTCCGATTATAACCTTCAGTGAGAAACTACTTCACAACACCTAATTTGTAAGGAAATTGTCCGGCATTCACTGTCATATAGAAGGATTGATATTACATAGCAATTCATTATTCATTTTTATTTCCATTTGTTTTTTTATATATTATTGTATTGCTTGTATATAGAATGGGCATTGTGGTGCAGTGGATATCGGCTTGGAACGAGAAATCGGAAAGCCGAGCTCGAATTCTAGTTGAATTCCTTGAATTCACTTACACGTAAATACTCTTGGTAAATGTATGAATCGTCTCGTTGCCCTCCAGCTATGGGTTAAATAGCAAAACAGGTTTGTTTCTGTAGCCTTGGTTGGCAACCAGTCTACCGCAGAAAATACTGGCAATCTACTGCATCTTTTGCATAGTCAGTCATGTTTCTTTAAAGAAATGATCGCTCAAGTACGGCACTTAATTAACGTTGTATTTCTTATGAAGAAATACTATGATTTTTTTCTTTAAGTGGTTAGTTCTCTCTAGGAGTGAACAAAACAAGGCTTTGAGCAGACAAAATGCAAATATAAAATCGGCCTTTTAATGCCTGTAAAATGTTACATCAAAATTATGAACAAAAATCGATCATTTATTTACCTTAACTAATACTGTAAATTTACTTCAAAAAATGTATTTAGTCTTCTCGATGGAATCAAACATGTGCTGGCAAGATAGCGGTTATTAATGCGTAAAGTCGAATTGACGTACATAGTTCGAATCCAAGCCGAAGCTCTTGCTTTCACTTTCGCGCAAATACCAGTGGAAATGTACGAATCCACCTCTTCTTTTCTTTCATTTATTCACCCAGGCATAGTGGGTTTCTCTTGCTTTTGTTGATCACGAATTTAGGGCAATGACTGCTTGAATTTAAAATCAGTTAGTCGTGGGGCTATCAACTCTCACCTATAAAAATCTGCTTGCGACGTGAACAAGTAGCACTTGCGGTGAGGCTGTGACCGTAGCGTATGGAGCCTGTGGCCGTAGCGTATGGAGGCTGTGGCCGTAGCGTATGGAGCCTGTGGCCGTAGCGTATGGAGTTTGTGGCCGTAGCGTATGGAGCCTGTGGCCGTAGCGTATAGAGGCTGTGGCCATATGTTTCACAGGGTAGGAATAATTAAAAATATAAGTAATATAAGCAAATACCACTGATCTTTTTAAGAATTAAAATTGTTACTTTTCTCCGTAAAGATTATGTTGGATTAATGATGAACTTCACCTCTTTTGGTGCCTCGGCTTTACGAATTTAAGCGCAGTACTAGATTGGCAGCCAGGTCTCATGATTTTACACTTAAAATGCTTGATCTAACCGTACGTTCTATGCTAACAGTTTATTCTCTCGCACTTCTCGCTTGTGGAGCTTTCTTCCAAATCTTTGCTTTCCAGTCAACTTTGATATTTAGAAATTGAAATGTAAAGTTAATCGTTATCTTATGTCTTTTTAATTCATGTTTTTATTGGCCTATCTCCTTTAACTCACATTTTTTTATACTTAGCAACCTCCTTGCGTCTTAGTGGCTTTATTGTCTTCTTTGGGTGAAATGTTTAAAAATTAATTAAGTCTAAGTAATATCTAAAATTCTACATTGCTTTTCATCAACGTGGACAGTAACAGATGCTATGAAATGGGCAGTATGTATTCAGAGAACTTATTGGAACGTTATGATCTTAATTTAGATTTTCAACTCTTTGAACCCTAATTACGACAAGCTACATTTTATATACGTATTTGTCAAATCGGCAGCTGATCTAAAAATGATCTATTGTTAACGGGGGCAAGAAATGGCTTCTTAATTTTGATGTCTTCAAAATTAAACTACTCATTTTTAATCGTCACAAAGAGAAATTTTGTCTTCTATCAGCATGCCTGATGCTAACCTCTAGGTGAGTGACTCCTTGTGCCTTCTAGAACTAACGTTTTCTTCTGACATTAACTGGAATGATTAGATTGAATCAATTCTTAGGTCTGCTGCTAGAAAAGTTGGTTCACTGCGTCGAGCTAGACAATTTTTTCCCGTCAGAATCAATCTTACTCATTTAAAAGTTTAACACTCGTCCATGCATTGAACATTTCTGTCGCATCTACACTAATCCAAAAAGTAACTTGGCCCAAAGAGTTGTGCGTTCAATACCAAGACACAGCAAAGGAAACAAAAACTTGGAGAGTTGAGTTACTAAAGAGAATTAACTGATACTGAGATATCTAAAAAGGCATGGCATGTAGAATTAGAACAATCTACCTCCGTCGACTAAATAAAAGGTCCGCTTGAAGAAGGCCATAGCGTACAACGGTCGAAACGCCGTGAATATGGCAATAAAGATAAGTAAAACAGTCCGAACAATGTAAATAGTGTAAATAATTACAATACTTTTTCCAAGAAATATAGACAGATATTGAAGGTGAATATGGCAATAAAAATGAAGACAACAGTCTGAATAATGTAAATAGTGTAAATAGAAACCGTTTCTAAGAAATATAGACAGATATTGAAGGTGAATATGGCAATAAAAATGAAGACAACAGTCTGAATAATGTAAATAGTGTAAATAGAAACCGTTTCTAAGAAATATAGACAGATATTGAAGGTGAATATGGCAATAAAAATGAAGACAACAGTCTGAATAATGTAAATAGTGTAAATAGAAACCGTTTCTAAGAAATATAGACAGATATTGAAGGTGAATATGGCAATAAAAATGAAGACAACAGTCTGAATAATGTAAATAGTGTAAATAGAAACCATTTCTAAGAAATATAGACAGATATTGAAGGTGAATATGGCAATAAAAATGAAGACAACAGTCTGAATAATGTAAATAGTGTAAATAGAAACCGTTTCTAAGAAATATAGACAGATATTGAAGGTGAATATGGCAATAAAAATGAAGACAACAGTCTGAATAATGTAAATAGTGTAAATAGAAACCATTTCTAAGAAATATAGACAGATATTGAAGGTGAATATGGCAATAAAAATGAAGACAACTGTCTGAATAATGTAAATAGTGTAAATAGAAACCGTTTCTAAGAAATATAGACAGATATTGAAGGTGAATATGGCAATAAAAATGAAGACAACAGTCTGAATAATGTAAATAGTGTAAATAGAAACCGTTTCTAAGAAATATAGACAGATATTGAAGGTGAATATGGCAATAAAAATGAAGACAACAGTCTGAATAATGTAAATAGTGTAAATAGAAACCATTTCTAAGAAATATAGACAGATATTGAAGGTGAATATGGCAATAAAGACGAGGACAACAGTATATAATGTATATAGCGTAAATAATTACAATACCTATGTATATAGCGTAAATAATTACAATACCTCTTCTAAGAAATACAGAAAAATATTGAAGGTGAATATGGCAATAAAAATGAACACAACTGTCTGAATAATTTAAATAGTGTAAATAATTACAATACATCTTCTAAGAGAAATATAAACAGATATTGAAGGTGAATATGGCAATTAAGATGAGGACAACGGTCCGAACGATGTAAATAGTGTAAATAATTTCAATACCTCTTCTAAGATAAATATAAACAGATATTGATGGTGAATATGTCAGTAATGATGAAGACAACAGTCCGAACGATGTAAATAGTGTAAATAATTTCAATACCTCTTCTAAGATAAATATAAACAGATATTGATGTTGAATATGGCAATAAAGATGAGGACAACAGTCCGATCGATGTAAATAGTAAATTCTTACATAAAAAAATAAAAATTAACATTTTTTGCGTTACAAAATTCTATTGAAAATAATGTAAATCGTATAAAGTAGCCAAAAAAAATCCTTGCCACTTTTTACGTCGTGCGGGAAAAGTGATCTCTGAAGCGCAAATGAGTGCGTCATATGCCGGGAAAGCGGCGGGGACATTGTTCTAGACCAATGCAGTTGCTTTGCAATAACACATCAGTCATAACTCAAGCAGAAATATGGCATTGCTGAAGCAGCTCGTATGGGGTTGTCTGCTTTATGACACTAAGGTGGGTTTGTCCTCGGCCACATCAAATCGCCGAATATGTCAACCTATGCGGATAATAGCGTGAGTGGACGCAGCGCGAAACATTGGTTCCAGAAGTTCAGGTCAGGAGATTTGTCTCTTTGTGATGAACCCGGAGTGGCCAAACACAGGTCTTGGATAATGAGGCCCTGAAGGCGGCCATAGAACGCTTCCAGGTTTTTGATGAAACAGTCAGACTTCACCTGCACCTCACAGGGAAGGCGTGTATATTGAGCAAGTAGGTATCTCACACACTGTCGACAGCCAAAAAGCAACAACGAGTGTCAACCTGTTTCTCGTTGCTTTCTCGGTACCGCACGTACTCATAACCAAGTGCTCACCAGTGACGAAAAGTGTATCCTTTATGACACTCCCAAGGGTGCTAGACATTGGTTGTGACCACGAGACCCTGAGTCTCACAACAGAAGACCGCTTCTACATAAACGCAAACTCATGCTCTGTATTTGGCGATAGAGTCAACAAGTGATGCACGACAAGCTGTCAAACCATCACTGCAGAACTGTACTCGCAGCAGTTGGAACGTGTGCAACAGGCTCTGAAGCAGGTGGAGCCAGAATTGGTTAATCGCAAGAATGTATTGTTCCTCTATGACAATATCAAGCCTAATGTGGCTCGGATAGCCAGGGATACTACACAGCGACTTGACTGTAATACACTGTACCATCCACCTTATTCCATAGACCTTTCTTTATCAGATTACCACCTCTTCCAATTCCTGGACAATCACCTTCGTGGGAAATATTTTGCAAATGAGGTAGACTTGCAGCAGGCACTCCCAGACTTATTTACGTCCAAAACATCTGATTTTTACCGCCATTGTATAGGTGGTTTGTTGTGGCGGATCTTCGTCGCCAAGTTGTTGTGGCCTGTTACGGTCAAGAAGAAAGACACGGAAACAAGAAGGTAGGTTCAAACAGTGTATTAGAATAACAGAATATATATATACAAATACGAGTGTTAGGGCCAGGAAGAAAGACACGGAAACAAGAAGGTAGGTTCAAACAGTGTATTAGAATAACAGAATATATATACAAATACGAGTGTTAGGGCCAGGAAGAAAGACACGGAAACAAGAAGGTAGGTTCAAACAGTGTATTAGAATAACAGAATATATATATACAAATACGAGTGTTAGGGCCAGGAAGAAAAACACGGAAACAAGAAGGTAGGTTCAAACAGTGTATTAGAATAACAGAATATATACACAAATACGAGTGTTAGGGCCAGGAAGAAAGACACGGAAACAAGAAGGTAGGTTCAAACAGTGTATTAGAATAACAGAACATATATACAAATGCGAGTGTTGGTAGTCAGGGGATAGATGTGTAAGTCCGAACTGTATAGTTTCGCTGCGTCAACGACTATCTCTTGACTGCGTCTAGACTGTCTCTCAGCTGCCTTATGACTGCATCACAGTTGTCTCCGTAAGTCACACAGGTTAGTATTTATTGACGGAGAAAGAGTCCATTCACTGTAAATAGGGCACCATATAATGACGACACCTTGGCAAAATGTTCTGGATACCGATGGGGATTACTTTGAGGACAAACGGTATGTCAAATTTGATTTATACCTTTTCTTCGAATAAATAAAAAAGGCAAGTTTTTGGTGCAGTGGATATCGGCTCGGAACGAGAAGTCGGGGAGCCCAGTTTGAATCCCAGTTGAATTCCTTGAATTCACTCACGCACAAATACCCTTGCGAAAGGTATTAATCCGTCTCTTCCCTCTAGTTATGGGTTAAATAACAGGACAGATTGAGTTCTATGACCTTGGTTGGCAACCAGTCTACCGCAGAAAGTAATGGCATCCTACTACGGGAAAACCTTCTGCCCAGTCAGTCATATCTCTTTCGAGACATGATCGCCCAAGCGATATCACATATGGCACTTAACTGACTGACTGTAGTAACATCAAATATTCTGGCACACACCGTTTTGCGTAAACAGTCAGTCAAGTGACATACGTGAAACACGCTTTGTGCGATCATGTCTCGAAAGAGACATGACTGACTGCGCAGAAGATTATCCCGCAATAGGTTGCCATTGCTTTCTGCGGTAGACTGGTTACATATACCAAGGCTATAGAATCCAATCTGTCTTGTTATTTGATTCATAGCTAGAGAGGGAAGCGATGTATTATATTATTAAGTAGTAATTAGTGGGGGATCAGTTTATTACTTTATAACAATAGAAAACCGATCCCCCACTTTATGACCAGCAGAAACTTTAATTGTTTTCAACTATTGTGTTCAATCAGTCAGTTAAGTGACATACGTGAAACACGCTTTGTGCGATCATGTCTCGAAAGAGACATGGCTGACTGGGCAGAAGATTATCCCGCAGTAGGTTGCCATTGCTTTCTGCGGTAGAGTGGTTGCCAGCCAAGGTTATAGAACCCAATCTGTCCTGTTATTTAACCCATAACTGGAAGGAAGAAACGGATTAATACCTTTCCCAAGGGTATTTGCGCGTAAGTGAATGCAATGAATTCAGCTGGAATTTGAACTCGGTTCTCCGTTGAGTTTTAAATTAGTCATCTGTAACAGCAACTTACCCCGCTTGATTATAACAAGACTGCATGAAAAAAATTGCTTAAGATGCAAACCATATTGGAAATTATATATACAGTGGATTCTGGTTAAATGTAACAACGATTACATAGAGAACAGAAAAGGAATATTTTCTTTTTTGTCCAGTTTAAGAAAGAAAGAATGGCCATTTATAGGGACCAAAGTTCGTGGTCCCGCTAACTAGTATCCATTGCTCAAGTGTCTAGCAAAACAAAACACTACATTTGAGTGTATCAAAATATGTTAAAGGATTTATGAGAAAATACAAGAACCAAAATTTGTTAATAAAATCAAGAGAGAATTGAACGTAGGTTTCGTTGTCGAAGTGGGCAACTGATATTTTTTGTCTTTGTAAACAAGAACTTTTCTAGACGAACGTTCGGGCATCAACACACACGAGAGGCCGATCAGAAAAATATTGACGTGACCAAGCACGGTGTTTGCAAGGTAATCAAAATTAACTTTAAGTGCTTCCATAGATTGGGATATAAACTCGCTATACTTTGATGATAACACAAGCCGTATTTACCGTAATGCTGGTACCACAATGTAGCATCCTTGTCATGTAAATCTTTCTGCACATCTTCGCATTCGATTACATGTACTTTGAGGATTACTTGTAATTATTAATTAAATTAATTTGGTGTCAGGTAATTCACCGACTACTAGTCATACCATATAACCGAATATATGCCACATAATAGGGTCATTGGTGACTAAACCGGCTTCCTCACCAAGATTTCTGGTGAAGAGTGTGGCTACACACCAAGCAGGAATAAAAACAAGGCCTGTCAAAGGGCGGGTGAACCTTGTAAGGTGAACAGCCATCTAGCACAATGGCGGCTATGTATGCAGACAGTGCGGTATTTATCCAGCATTGCTGGGCGGAGGGCTTTCTGGACTGAGGTCAACGGCAGGTTGAAGGGTTTACTCGAATGAAACTAACAGCCACGTATAGTAATCAAGACGAGCCTTCAGGGCTGTGACTCGATCTAGAGAATGAGAGAGAGAGGAGAGAGGGAGAATGAGAGAGAGAGAGAGAGGGAGGAGGGGAATAGAGAGAGGGGAGAGAGAGGAGAGAGGGAGGAGGAGGAGAGAGGGAGGGAGTGGGGAATCTCTACTCTGTCTACGTTCCCGAAATATGTTACACACGAGTAAATGCCTCTCCAGCTTTCAACCCAGATATATGACAGGATGGGCATTGTGGTGCAGTGGATATCGGCTCAGAACGAGAAATCGGAGAGCAGAGTTCAAATTCCAGTTGAATTCCTTGCATTCACTTACGCACAAATACCCTTGGGAAAGGTATTAATCCGTTTCTTCCTTCCAGTTATGGGTTAAATGACAGGACAGATTGGGTTTTATAATCTTGGCTGGCAACCAGTCTATCGCAGAAAGCAATGGCAACCTACTACGGGATAATCTTCTGTCCAGTCAGTCATGTCTCTTTCGAGACATGATCGCTCAAGCGTGT
Organism: Ascarosepion bandense; assembly: GCA_037127315.1. Lineage (NCBI taxonomy): Eukaryota > Metazoa > Mollusca > Cephalopoda > Sepiida > Sepiidae > Ascarosepion > Ascarosepion bandense. The sequence goes on along the minus strand of JBBBDQ010001122.1, from coordinate 320,367 downwards.
TTCACGTGTGGCACTTAACTAACTAATATGACAGGAACTAGTGAGGCGCTCAGCTACCCAGCGACTTTACGACCACACCCAAATATGAGACTGATGATGATGATGATGATGATGATGATTAAGCAATATTTGTTTATATTTCTATTAATGGTTTCTTTCCTCTTCCTTCTGGCTTCCTGCTTTCCAACCAACTTTAATCTGCAACAATTTAAATGCAATGACAATCGCTATCTACTGTCCACCCGTGCGTCGTGGTGCAGTGGATATCGGCTCGGAACGAGAAATCGGGAAGCCGAGTTCGAATTCCAGTTGAATTCCCTGCATTCATTTACGCACAAATACCATTGGGAAAGGTATTAATCCGTCTCTTCCCTCCAGTTATGGGTGAAATAACAGGACAGACTGGGTTCTATAGCCTTGGATAGCAACCAGTCTACCACAGAAAGCAATGGAAACCTACTGCGGGATAATCTGCCCAGTCAGTCATGTCTCTTTCGAGACATGATCACCCAAGCGTGTATTACGTTATGGCACTTAACCTACTGACTGTCCACCTGATTACTCTTTTCTCTTTCTGCTCATTATTAAAGCTCCTGTTCCTAATTCTTTCAAACGCTATAAGCCCTTGCGTCTTTGGGATCCAGTTAATGACCTTAACCCTGTCCGTAGGATGTTATGTCTGAAGTGTCTGCTCTGGAACTTTGCTGAAAAAGTTATTGTGTCTCAGAACTCATGACTTTTTTTTGCAAGCGATTTGGGATCCAGGTAATGACCTTAACCCTTTCCGTCGCAGAAGTATTACCTGATGATTTGTACCCACCGTCGCTGTAACTGAGCATAAATAGTTAATTTTGAGCCTTAGAACCAAGAGGCTCATAACTTTTTAGGGGACCTCATGTGATGGCCTTATCCGCTCTCGAGGAAAATGCCCTATTTTAGGGAGACATCTCCTTCCTGCAACTGTACTTCAAATTTGTACTTCAGACAAAAAAGGCTTGGTGTATTCCTCATGGCCTGAGATTGCATGAAGTCACGACGGCCAATATATAGATGATATGCATCTCAGTAACCAAGAATATACTTTAGCAACAAGAAAAACTGGCTTTTATTTTAGAAAATAAAACTATCAAGAATCATATACGTAGACATCCTTTTTGATTTAGCCAACCAATGCGAAAGTCTATTTAATCCAGCCAAGTCATTTTAACTTATACTTGCAACCGCATTATCGAGAAATAGCTTCAGAGTTTTAATAATAAGCACAATGCACCGAGGATCTAACTCCAGGCTTTAACATGCAGTTGTTTTTAAAGAGAGGGTTACTGAATTCAGAGATGTTTGCAATAATTACCGATATACTGAAGGTATTTCTGGAGATACTCCGACTAAAAATAAAATAAAATAAAATAAAATAAAATAAAATAAACCCCCTCTGCCCTATCTCGTATTGACGAGGGAATCACCGTTTATTAAGCAAGGTATATTTTCGATTATGTCGTTCTTTAATTAGAAACAATGAATCGAAGACTGTCACTAATTTATTTAATTAAAGACGAAACAAAAGTTTCAATCGTTTTCTTAATTGGATTAATGGCGTCTGTTTTAGATTTATCTATATATTCAAAGACACCGCAATAGAGAACTTCATCTATGTGCCGTGTCCCTTCAGAACGTGTTTGACCATGGATCTTCACAATTTCCTGTCATTTAGTAAGGTTTGTCGTTATGCTATTCCTCTTAATCTATGTTCTATAAAGCATTTACACAGGCTTCTTCTACGTACCGTGTCCCTTCAGAAAAATGGTGATCATGGTTCTCCACAATTTCCTGTCTTTTGTGGCTCTTAGGGAGTTTTTTCTTTTCGCTATTTCTCCCAATTTCTCTTCTGGCAACCATTTACAAAAACTTATTTTTGTGCCGTACCCTTCCAGGACAATGGTGATCATGGCTCTCCACAATTTCCTGTAGTTTTTTGTTCTTAGTAAGATCTATCTTTTCACCATCCCTTTTAAACCTTGTTCTGTCAACCATTTACATAAACTCGTTCTTCTTCTTCATCTTCTTTTATGTACCGTATCTCTTCAAGACGTGGGCGATTATGGTTCTCCACAATGTCTTATTATTTATTATTATGACTGTGCTTTTGCTATTTCTCCTAATCCCTGTTCTGTCAACCATTTACACAGATTTCTTCTTCTATGTACCGTGTTCCTTCAGGACGTGGGAGAGCATGACTCTCCATAAGTTTTTGTCATTTGTTTCTCTTAGTAAGACCTGTCTGTTTCCTGTCTCTCCTAATCACAGTTTTGTTAAATATTTGCATAAACTCGTTCTTCTTCTTCTTCTTCTTCTTCTTCTTCTTCTTCTTCTTCTTCTTCTTCTTACTTTCTTTCTTTCGTGTACCTTCAAAATGTGGACGATCATGGCTCTTCAGGTTTTCCTGTCATTTTGTCTGTCTTTGCTATTTCTCTCAATCCCTGTTCTCACAAATATTTCCAGTCTTTTTTTAGCTCTTAACACATTACTCAATAAGTTCCGGGCCTGACATATAGCGCCACTAATAAAAAAAATCAAACAATTTTTTGAAGTACTAACCTTCAAATGTCACGTGACAAAATGTGGACCCAATCGGATTATTAGTTTACAAATTACAGTTATTTATGTGAAGCTATTGTTGCGAATTTTCAAAACAATGGAAAAATCTGAATTTCGTGTGTTGATAAAGCATCGCTTTTTGATGAGAAAAAATACTGTTCAAGCAAAGCAATGGCTTGATAAGCGTTTTTCGGACGCTACTCCGTCGGAAACAACGGTTAAGAAGTGGTATGATGACTTTAAACGCGGTCGTACAGGCACAAATGATGGTGAACGCTCAGGTCGCCCCAAATCGGCAGCTGTCCCGAAACACACACACACACACACACACACACACACACACACACACACACACACACACACACACAAAGAAAAAAACAAAACAAAACAAACAAAAAAATCAAAGAAAACAAAAAACAAAATAACAACAAAAAAATCGGCAAACTCGTCTTGGTTGGTCGTAAATTGAAGTCGAGTGAGATAGCAGAGGAGTTGAACATATCAGAAAGCAGTGTATTCACCATTTTTTATGAGCATTTGTCAATGACAAAGCTGTGTTCAAAGTGGGTGCCGCGTTTGCTTACAGTCAATCAAAAACAATAACGTGTCGACGATTCAGAGCTTGTTTGCAACTGTTTCAGCGCAACAAGGAGTTTTTGCGTAAATTTATGACAATGGATAAAACTTGGAACCACCACTTCACTCCGGGGTCAAATTGGCAGTCAGCTGAGTGAACAGAAGCAAGTGAAAGCCGTCCAAAGCGACCAAAGACGCAAACATCATCAGGTAAGATTTTGGCCTCCGTATTTTGAGATGCGCAATGTATTTTGTTCATCGATTACCTTGAGAAAGAAAGAACCATCAATAGCGAATATTATATAGCATTATTGGTGCGTTTGTATGAAGAAATCTCCAAAAAATGGCCACAGACGAAGAAAAAAAAGATCTTTCAACAAGACAGCAGACCGTGTCGATAGCAACGATAGCAAAACTACATGAATTGCACTTCAAATTCACCCTATTTTCCAGATATGTCATCCGGTGACTACTGGCTGTTTGCAGACCTCCAAAGAATGCTTCAGGGAATGAGATTTGTCTTCAATGAAGAAGTGAAACTGAGGCGTATTTTGAGGTCAAAGACAAATTGATCTACAAAAAAGGCATCAAATTGTTAGAGAAGCGTTGGAATCAGTGTATCACCCGAGAAGGAGACTATGTTGATGAATAAAGTTGAATTTTGGTTAGACATTGTTGATTTATTGAGTGATGAGTTAGTGCGCTCTGTCTTTTTGCTCTCTCTTTCCTAATCTATATTCTGACAACCATTTCCACTCGATCATTATGTACGTTATGCTCTGTTTTCTCCTGTTCCTCTTGACTTCAATATGTACTGCGAGTGTCAAGTCCTCTAAGCTCTATGTTCTCATTATGTACCCTTGAAATTTCACTCTTTAATGTTAAGTGTATGTGTCCTTTTTGTTTGCACTTTTTAAAACTTCGGCCATGCTAACGTGTTCAGTTTGTTGTATTCTCAGCATCCTTCTGTAGACCCACATTTCTGTTGCCTCAAAAACGCCACTGCATATATAATGCATATTTTCTATGTGCCTTTAAACAAATAGGCCGTTTTTGGAGATTGGACTGCTCCTAAAATACAAAAAATATTATGAAAGTCTCAGCATTGTATATTGACGATTTACTACGTCACAGAATAAGTTTCACACACACACACACACACACACACACACACACACACACACACACAATTTTATCTTTCGTTCAATATGCAAAGAATATCTTATGAGTTTTTAACATTAAATTTATTTAAAATTACAGTATATCTTTTGCCCATCACATTTAATGAAACATGCATAAAAGAATGATTGCTACCCAAATATACACTATTTTTTCCTTATAGTGGAGCACTTTTTGCTAATAATGATTACGAAATTTAGATATGCGGCTATTGGGTTGTACCTCAGGGAAATGAACAACCCTGCATTGCATAGAACCTTTTGATTTCTAAATCAATAAAAGTTAAATTTTGTCTGTCCGTCCTTTAACTCAAGCCACACTTGCTCTACATAGATGTTCTTTTACATTTTTGGAATAAGGATGATCCCCCGATAACAAATCTGCCCTTCCTCTGGGGCTTGAATCTTTGGCATTGGGATTTGTGTCAAGGGATGAGAAGGAAACAGTTAAAAATACAAATCTAAAAATTAACTGAAAAAAGTAGTGATTTTTAAAAGTCTTTCATTTATATTTTAGTTTAAGCAACAGAAAAAAATTTATGAATCTATCTAAATTTTAAAAAAAATTCAGTTTAAAATATTCCCCCCAAACTTTGTGAATTGAGAAAATCAATTTTATTACTTCAAAATGACAAAGAATCAGAATTTAAAACTAAATGTTAACATGTTCAGTTTGTTGCATTCTCAGTATCCTTCTGTAGAGCCACATTTCTGTTGCCTCAAATACACCACTGCATATGTAATGAGTGAGAGGTTTCGTGATGTGAGATGTTGAAATTCTGCGGAGTTTGTAATTTGAAGAATTCAGTTTTCGGTCTGAATTGGAATTTCTGCCCAAATCGAGCTTTCAGCCCACATTTTGGTCAGAATTGGACTTATAGCCCGAATCAAAGTGAGGTTTTAAAGTTCAGTTAAGTGAATTGAGGAATTCAAAGTTATTTTTTCAAAGCTATCACTTCTGTTTTTTAAGCTGGATCAGATATCTCTTTAGCTTTGCAAGAGCTTGCTTAAATATCTACACGGAGTGCGGTTTTTAAGCTAGTTTGGGATAAATGATGTGCGTTGTGGTGCAGTGGATATCGGCTCAGAACAAGAAATTGGGAAGCCGAGTTCGAATTCCAGTTGAATTCGTTGCATTCAATTTCGCGCAAATACCCTTGAGAAAATTATTAATCCGCCTCTTCCCTCTAGTTATGGGTTAAATAACAAAACATATTTGGTTCTTTAGCTTTTCTACCGCAGAAATTAATGGCAACCTACTGCGGGAAAATCTTTTGCCCAGTCAGTCATGTCTCGAAAGGGACATGATCGCCCAAGCGTGTATCACGTGTGGCACTTAACAGACTGACTGACTGGGATAAATGAAATGTAATTCATTATTTAATTCCTTTCTCTTTATTTTTCTCTTCTCGTCGGAACACAACAGGAATATAACAACAGTTTGCCATTTTCACTATCACGGGTTAAACATATCGATTCAATTGAATATAATAATAATAATGGCTGAAAGTTTTTTTTATTCTTCTATTTTTTTCCCATGAAGAATAATAGCAATTACGTCCTGATGATCCTTTGTGGTGAGAATAGATTAGCCGGACATGAGTTTTTTTTAATCATTTCACCCCAAGCAAGGCAGAACTGCCACTGGTGCGCCGGGGGTTACTGAAGAAGTGAGATGAGAAAGAGGAACAAGTTACGGGGGAGTGAGATAATGAGTAAGAACAGGATGAGAATACAGGGGTGAAGAGAGCTGCATGAGAATAGAGTGTAAAAGAACATGATACAAGGGTTGTCATGGAAAGGGTTTGAGTCAAGAAGATAAGAGATGGCAAGTGACTTTGCATTTAAATTTTTGGAGATTGTAGTTTTCTGGGAAGCGAGTATACGGAAAGGAATTTCACAAGCGGAAAGTGCGAGTAAAAAAGCTGTAGAGTAGAAATTACGGTTACATTCGATTGGTTTCACTGTAAAAAGGTGGGACCTAGTTGCTAGTCTAGTAGCTCTAGCAAATTCATGCAGGGGAAGGGCACCAGGGCGCTAAGCTCATCAGAGCAGAAGCCGTGAAAGTATTTGTAGAAAAGACTGAGGGAAGCTACATTACGTCGATGAGAAAGTGAATGGAGTTTAGCTACCAGGTTGGGATCAATTACATTACAGATTCTTTGTTGGATTTTGTCAAGAAGCCCGAGATGAATAGCAGGAGCACCCGACTAGATGTGACAGTAGTACTCAATGCACGGGCGGTGATAGATTTAGATATGTGTAAGATAAATTTAGACGAGAAAAACTTCCTGGTCCTACAAAGGGACTTACAGCAGTTTTAGCTTTTGATTTAATGTAATCATTCCACTTGAGGTCAACTGATATATTTAGGCCTAGGAGGCGCAGTGTTTTGATTTCAGGTAGACTAGTCTGATTTATTCTGATGGGGAATAAAAGCGGTTGTCCATGGTGGTTAAATGATAGTAGCTTCGTTTTGGAAGCATGAAAATTTACGAGCCATTTCTTACCCCAGTCCGCCACAAATTGGAGCCCAGCAGCTTAATTTGCTTTGTCAACATCGGCAGATTTCTTCTTGAGGCTGGAGTAAATTGTCGTGTCGTCAGCATAAATGCCTACTTGGGATCTGATTACATCAGGGAGGTCGTGTGCAGGAATAACGAATTTTAAGAGTATTTCTATTAAAGGGTGTGCATCGTGGTGCAGTGGATATCGTCTCGGAACAAGAAATCGGCGAGCCAAGTTCGAATTCCAGTCGAATTTGGTGCATTCACTTCCGCGCAAATACCCTTGAGAAAGGTATTAATCCGTCTCTTCCCCTCCAGTTATAGGTTAAACAGTCTTCACCAACCCGCTTTAGTGAGTAGGGTACATCCCCTGAAATGACAGACACAAAACAGTGGAAGTCATACAGAGAGGGTTTCTTCAAATAAGAGTAAATAAATACTAATCCATTACAGATTTTCGCGTAGTGGATTTAACCCCACCCTCTTTCTGTAGACTATCTAAAATCAACTTACGGGAAATTTTTTCTAAAATTAGTAAGCAAGCATTTTCATACCAAAACTCTACTCCACAAAATCTTTAATATTTTAATACTTCTAAAATTAGTTATTCCTGCACGCACAAGATGAACAATATTTTAACTTCCCACAATAGACACATTTTTAAAGAAGCTGATACTAAAACCAGTATTTTAACATCTTACAATTGTAGGTCCATCAACAACTGTCTGGTGGAAGGCAAATGTAGGTAGACCCAAGTGTCTGCCAAGTTCATATCTCCCCATGAATAAAAAATAGAATTACCAAGTTTACATTGAGATTTCAGCGGAAGAATTTAAACAACGTTATTACTCTCATAAGTACTTTTTTCAACCCTAATCTAAAATTCCAGACATCCCTTTCCCGAAGATTTTGAAAAGAAGAACGCCTCAACCCCATAGAGAGTTGGAGACTAATAGGTTCGGCCCGCAAACCCAATAACCTTTATGACAGATGCAACCTATGTTTAGTTTAAAAAATAATAATAATAAACTATCTTAAGCAAAATCTGCTTTCAAACTTACGAAAGGAATTCATGGGCAGATTCGTCATAAATTCAAATTTCAAACTTCTGAATTTCAGTTTCAAGGTTGCAGTGCTTACAATAGTGCAGAAAATCGATAATATATATGAATTTGAGCACTCTAGCTATTGGGCGCGTAATATGATATGCGCTAAAAAGACTGCCTTCTTCCACCGAACGCCCAGTGGCCCAGGGGTAGAGTCGCCGACTGATGCCGATTCGGTTTAGTTTCGAACCTGGGTTATATAGCAATCGGACTCTAACCGTACTGATGATCTGTGATACAGCGAAACAGACCTACTGCGGCTGACAATATATATATATATATATATATATATATATATAAGGTAAGATGTTTGTGTCTGTATTTTCTTTTATTTTAGTTTTTGCATCGGGTTTGGCTCTAAGTAGGTATAATTGTAGTTCTTAGTCTCAGCCATGATACCATTTACTCAGAGGACTTATTTAGCCTTCAAAATTCAGTTTACGACAAAAAAATAAAAACTGATTTGATATCGATAGCAGGAAATCAAAATTTGACTTACATCCATTCATTTTTCTTTCAGTCTTTCGCTTTAACTGGAAACAACTATTGCTTTTTAGTCTTTCGTGCCAACGTCCAAAGAGTCCGAGCTCCAGGGCCATGGATTAGTTTTAAAGCTTTCATTACACCCGAGCAACGCCGGGATATACTGCTAGTGTATAGATAACTTGAGATTATATATTATAAACTAATTTCTATTATTTGTCCAATTAGACATTTATTTACTTCAGACGTAATACATAAGATTTTATGCCAGCTTGAATTTATTTCTCATTTATTTTGCTTTATCTAAATTTTAATTTTTCCCTCATTAGTTATTTTTCTGTTCTTTAGGTATATTATTTTTTTAATATTTTATATCATTTACTGATTTTAATAATTAATTTCATGTCTTTCCTTTTTATTTCTGAAGTAAATTTTAACGTAAATTAATTTTGTCTCAGCAATAGCCAGGCCCTGTTCTGGTTTGAAACGGTTAAAAATTCGGAAAAATCGACAAAGCCTAGAAAGCTCGCTATCTTTAAGTTTTATCTTTTTTCACTGTATCTATCTCTCCCCACCCCTTGGTCTGCATATCATTCTGTCTACAAATCTAACATGCCTTTTTCCTTTCTTTCTTTCTTTCTTTCTTTCTTTCTTTCTTTCTTTCTTTCTTTCCCTTTATTTTTTCCTACGTTTTTCTTTTTCCTGTTCTTACTGCACGCTTACCTTCCGGTTTCATTACCCACACACAAGCTTAAACAAATTTTTGATTTTTTCTATAATATTAAATATTGCCAATAAAGCGAATTCACTTCACTGAAATGATCATACGATCATAAATTCTGAATGTTTATATGTAAAAAATACATATTGGCTCCATAAATAAATAATTTTATTTACACTGAGCGCTCTAGCTAGACCAGTTTTAATATTTAATTTTTAGCAATTAATATTAATAAGATCTTCTTTGGGATTTTACCATCAAGCCGCTTCCATATATATATATATATATATATTGCACATACACAAATCAACCATCCGTCCGTGCATGGACAACAGCTGTCATATATGTTCAGGCGGCCCTGCTGTTCATCTCAGTGTTCTCGACAGACTCTAAAGGAGAATCAGTAATGTGATAGGTATCGACTTGATGGTTCGATTTCAGCCACTTTCTCACCGGCGGGATGTGGCTTCCTTCTGTCTGTTCTATAAATATTTTCATGGCTTCTGCTCCGACGAACTTAGGTCACTGGTGCCCCTGCCACATGAGTTTACTCGTGCAACCAGACTGGCAACTGGGTCCCACCCATTCACAGTTAGATCAACCAAATGCAACCGAAAATTCTACTCCTTCAGCTTCTTTTGTCGCACTTCCTGCCCGTGGAACTTTCTTCCATATTCTTGCTTTCCTGACAGCTACAACCTCCAGGAATTTAAATGCAATGTCAATACCCATCTCTTAACCACTTGACTCCAGTTCTTTCTACATCACCTTGTATATCTTTTTCTTTCTCTCTACCTTTGCAATTGTAATCACACCTGTATTCCCATCCTTCTCCTGCTCCCTTATCTAACACCCCTGTAACTGGTTTGTCTTTCCCTTTACTCTACTCCTATCAAATCCTTTTCTCTTATGTTGTCCTCTGTGCATCAGTGGCATTACCACCTTGCTTGGGATGAAATGATTAAAAAACAACAACAAATATATTAGTCATCCACATACAAGCCCGTTTCGCTGTATCACAGATCATCAGAGTGGCTACGACATATCCACTTGCTTCTGGCCGGGATCGAAACTCGACCAATTTGGTATCAGTCGGAGTCTCTACTACTTAAGCCATCGGCGAATTGGGTCAGAGAAGTGAAATTTTAACGTCTTTTATGTAAGCAGTGTATACAGACGCCAGTCACCGAGAGAACTCAATTCATTTCTATATAATCATATAATTATGAATTAAATGTACATTGCGGCACGGAAAATTTCTGTTTCGAGATAGAATTTCGTCATCAGGCAGTATTGGATGTTGGTTGTTAAAATTATATATATATATATATATATATATATATATATATATATATATATAACAGTTTATAATAACGTTTAACACAGAAAAGATAAAAACTAACGAGTGCCATATAAACCATTGTTTGTCTGAATTTCATAAACGCAATAATGCAACTCAAATATTAAAAGATATCTTTGTTGCATATCAAGGTGCGGTGCCAATACGTAAACTTCACAACTAATCCAAAAACAGGGGCGAATGAACAGCAAAGAGACACTCACACATCATTCAGCTTACAGATACATTTTGTTTGGAATTCTTTGCCAGAAAAGGTTAAACAAATTAATCAATTATTTAATCTCAAGCAGCAGTTGTCAAATCCCGGTTTTGGGTGAAAATAGGGTTTGATTTTACGGTAATTGAATAAAACAAAGATCCAGGCCCGCTTATTTAAATTAACAATGCGTAACGGTCCATATAACACTTGAAACGATTTAATAGAAGAATGAAAGGATTTTATAGACATTACAACAGTAGGGTGGTTTTCATTAGTACAACAACCTTTCGTTGCCTCTTTAGTGAAGTCATTCTTTCACTCAGAGAGCGAGTAGCTGAAAATTGCGCTTCTGACCTCCCATATAAATGCAAAAAATAACATAAAAGAGAAATTGAAAGGCATGAAAGGTGATGTCGAACCATCTGATATGATCGCTTCTAAGAAGAACGAGCAGGAATCGCATTAACCTATCAGAGATGAGATGCACAAAGTAGAAAAAGGGCAATACCGAAGGATAAGGAAGTTGAAAGACGCTAACCTTGCGGGGAAAATGCGTATTGACTGAAACAACTTCATATTGTGCTATGAACAACGAAACTCACACAAGTTGAAGACTAAAACCAACGGTTTGGTGTCCAAACTTTTTTTTAAAGTGGGCCAGATTTTTTCAAAATAATCATATCGCCCCAAGCAAGGCATTTTACTGCCACTGTTTTGCAGGGGTTTACATAGGAGGAAAGTTATGAGAAAGAGTAACAGGTTATAGGGGATATCAGGAAGTGGGTAAGAAAACGATGAGAATACTGATGAGAGTGGAGTGAACGGAGACAAGAGCATGAGAGAGAGATAAGAGGTTAGTGAGAAAGATGACTATTGACTTTACATTGAAATTCTTGGAGATTGTACCTGTCGGGGAAGCAAGTATATATGGAAAGAAATTCCACAGTACGAGAAAAGAAGCTGCTGGAGTAGAACTTGAGTTTACATTTTATTGGTTTCACAGTAAAAGGGTGGGACCTAGTCGCTAATCTTGTGGCTCGAATAAATTCATATATAGGGGACACCAGTGAGCTAAGTTCATGGGAGCAGAAGCCGTGGAAGTATTTGTAGAAGAGACACAGGGAAGCCACACTGCGTCAGCGAGAAAGTGATTGTATCTAAGTTGCCAGGTCGGGATCGATCACATTCTCCGTTGGATTTTGTCAAGGACACCTAGGTGGATAGCAGGAGCACCCGACCAGATATGGCAGCAATATTCAATGCACAGGCGGATGGTCGATTTGTATATGTGCAGGATTGTTTCAGACGGTAAAAACTTTCTGGCCCTGCACAGAGAACCGACCTTCTTAGCAGTGGATTTAGCTGTGGATTATATACAGTCATTCCACTTGAGGTCTGATGTGAGAGTTAATTCTAGGAGGCGCAGTGTTTTGCTTTCAGGGAGACTAGCCTGATCCATGCTAATGAGGGGTAGTTGCTTATGGTGGTTAACAGATAGCAGCTTCGTTTTGGAAACATTAAAACTAACGAGCCATTTTTTAACCCAGTCCACCATAGATTGGAAGTCCTTTTCAAGCTCAGAAGTGAGGTTCGCTTAGTCAGCCTCAGCAGATTTCTGATCGAGGCGGGAGTAAATGGTGGCGTCGTCAGCGTAGATGCCTACTTGGGATCTGATTGCATCAGATCGGATTTTTATTTTAATATTTGTAATTAATAATGGAGAGTGGCGGACTGGCCAGGGTGTCAGCTTTTCAGATGGCAAGTTGACCCCTGATCGAGTGCGCCCTCCTCCTCAAATAAAATTATTAGCAGAGTTGCATAATCATCTCATGAACACAAAAGATTGTGAACTCCTTGTAATGATTTATTATGCTTTTGAACTCTCTGTTAATGTGTAAATTGTGCAGTAAACTATTTAAAAATATGAACCAGTTACTTAATATTAAAACAAGTTTTTTTTTTTTTTTTTTTTTTTTTTTTTAATCATATCATCCCAAACAAGGCGAAAACGCCACTGATGCGCAGGGGGCTACGTAAGAGTGAAAAGATTGGAAAAGAGAAAAGTGAAAAACCGGAAACCACATCCTAAACAGGAAACAAGGGATGAGCCTCTTCATCTGTTCAATAGACGTGGGTGGAGTGTGAACCGGGCGATAGTTTAGTCTATCTCCTCCAATTGAAAAAAAAAAAACAAAGAGTGAAAAGATTGTAAAAGAGAAAAACCGGAAACCACAACCTAAACAGGAAACAAGGGATGAGCCTCTTCACCTGTTCAATAGACGTGGGTGGAGTGTGAACCGGGCGATAGTTTAGTCTATCGCCAAGTAAACAAAACTTTAATTATAACATTCTGTATTTCAATTTGGTATCTACTGTCAGTAACACGTACAGTACATGTTTACTCTAATTACAAAGAAATACAAATTTTTGCCACAAATAAATTCATTGTTTCCTATTTTGAACATTTTATTTATTCATTATGAAAATTAAATGATAGCATTGTACCTGTGGGTGGTCTCCCTTGTCTCCTGGCAACCAATATTTTGAGAGCCAGTCCGCCATTGATACTGGATTTTAAGGTGAGCACCAATGGATTAAGACTGGAATTAGCTTTCGATACTAGATTTCTAATCTCTAAATTAATTTTCAGTATTTTCATTTAAAGGTCTAAACTACTTGAATCCTTCCCCCCTGATTAACGGTCCATCGTTAAAGTGATTCTAAACTGAAATTTAAGATATTAATTACTTTCCGTACGACATTTCTCATCTGTTTAAATTAAAATTTTAAATTTTAATTTAGGGGGCTTAAACCACTTCGCTCCTAACAGACGGTAAATGTAGATATTACATTCATAATCTCTTTAAATTCCATTTCCCTCACAGTCTCAATTCCAATAGTTAAGTTTATTGGTCGTTCGTCTTCTGTATTACCGGAAAATAGTTAACACCGTAGTGGATAGGTTCAGAACTGGTCTGAACTGGTCTTAATTGGTCATTTCGCTCCCCAGCCAAAAGGCCGAGCAGCATTTTTTACTCTTCTCCCCCACTTGAGAGAGATGTGACACAAGGTCTTTTTTAATGTGGGGAACCCTAGCGCGTACGCCCAGGTACTGGTCAAATATTACCTATCCACCGCAGTGGATAGGTTCAGAACTGGTCTGTACTGGTCTTATTTTGGTCATTTCGCTCCCCAGTCAAAAGGCTGAGAAGTGCCTCCGAAACAGAAGTTGGCTCTTTTTATGTGTTTTTGGTCTCGTAATTTCTCCCTCTTGAAAAACTTCGCTTTCACCAATGACGCATGCGAGGTGTCATTCTAAAAACTGCCCTACACAAGCTCGCCTCGCAGTTCCATTACGTCTACGAACGCACGTGCAGACAAACCGCCTTCTCTTGCTTCGGCGAGGTAAGTCTCCACCACACCTATAGATATATATTTTTTTCATATCAAACAAATCCTCGATTCCCTAATTTAACAGTTCTTGGGGCGGAAGCGGGTGAAATATTATACGTCCTGACAACTAGAAAACGGAGGAAATGACGTTGGTGCGACTGCGTAGACGTAACATGGAGTGAATTGTTTTAAAGTCATAAAAAAAAACAAAACAAAAAAAACCCCAACTTTTTGGTACAGGTAAAAAGTTAAATTATTAAGAATAAGACGATTGAATCTCAATCAATAGAATAAAAATACAATATTTCAATATTTGTCAACGCTTCTATGCATAAGATATATTAACAATAGAAGAAGAAGGAGAGGAAGAGGAAGAGAAATAAAAGACGAGATAAAAGAAGAAAAATGAGACGAAGGTTGGTACGAAATACAAGAAGACAGAGGGGAAAAAGCGAGAAGAAGTGAAAAAAGAGAGTAAAAGAAAGCAAGAAAAAGAAAGGGGAAAGAAATCCGAGAAGGAGTAAAAAAGAGAGGAAAAGAAAGCAAGAAAAAGAAAGGGGGAAAAGCGAAAAAAAGAGAGAAAAAGGAAAATAAACCTAAATTTGGTTCCCCATGAGTGTAGAGCCGCACCTTAAACAGCACTTCGGTGTTACGCTAAGAGCCAAAAAGTTTTGTAAAATAAAAAAAAAATGTTTGAAACATTTGCGTCTCAGATTATCTCTCCCTGTGCTGCGGTTATCATGGATCGAGCATGTGAGCAATGAGGAGGTTTTAAAAAGGATGGAAACGAAAAGGAAATTAATATTGAGCATCAGGAAGAGACAACTAAAGTTCCTGGGACATGCAATGAGGAAGGAGGGCTTGGAGAACTTGATACTAACAGGCCAGGTAGAGGGAAAATGAGATAAGGGAAAGCAGCGGATAACTTATTTGAAGGGATCTGAGCAGGTGGATGACAGAACGTGTGTTGCGTGGTGTAACAGAAGAAAGTGTGCTAAGAACCACTACAGTCCCGGGTATGGCCGTAAACTGCATCCGGCAGCAAGGCCTCTGATTGCTGTTGTTCCCAGCTCTACCCTGACCTGGAGTGGTAGCACCTGTTAGGGTTCCAGCTATGGGTAAATAGTTAACCCCCAAACCGAGGTCAAAGTGCTATAAAGTATTTACCAACAAAACTTTTTTCAATTAAAAATATTACCAACAAAACATTTTGAAAGAAAAATATAACCAACAAAGCGTTTTTGAAGAAAAAATGTTATCAATAAAAATACGTTTTTGAAGGAAAAATGTTGCCAACAAAAATATGTGAAGGAAAAAGTATTACCAGTAATACATCTAACTCTCAACGAAACCCATTTACAAAGAAAGTATATTCTATTTATAGAAATCTATAGTAAAATTTTCGTCGGCATTAAATGACCCATTAAGGTTGATATGCCGTAAAACAAAACAAAACAAAAAAAAACAAACCAAAGCACCACCAGGGATAGTGAGACGTGGAAGGCCATGATCGCCTACGTCCTGAAAGGACAAGGCACATAGAAGAAGAAGTGTGTGTGTGTGTGTGTGTGTGTGTGTGTGTGTGTGTTTATCCCCTAGGCAGTATTCTCTCCTTCTTGACCAGCACAAATCACCGTGTGTGTGTATTTGTCATGTTGAGGAGTTTTATTTATTTATTACTTTTTCTTTTATTGTCGGTTTTTATTCGTTTGTAATGGTGAACAGCAATAATGCGTCTTTAAAATTTGCATTTTGGGGTTTGATGTAAAAAAAAAAATAAATTCTTAGTTAAAATCGTTAAAAACATCTTCGAGAGAGAAGATGAAAAAAATTCGAGGCTGTTGTGTTTTGTAATGAGGTAAAAAAAAAAAATGAAATAAAATAAAATGAACAATTTGATAATTATGGTGTCAGTTGTTTCATGCCTGTCTTTCTCGCTTCGATTCAGAGCGAGAAGCGTTTTGAATTTCTTTTCTTTGTCAAGTGCTTTCTTTTCTTTTCTTTTCTTTTCTTTTCACAAATGAATTTGTTTCGTTCAGCGAAAGAAACCAACTATCGCTCAGTCATTATTCGGACTCAGTGGGCGGTGATTTCCTCACAGGTAAACAGTCCTCTCTTTAAATCATGGCGACATGAAGAATTATTTCGCCCACCTGAGCGAGTTCTTCCGCTGTCTCTCCAAAAATGTTTTTCGTTGCGTTGACTCGCAAAAAAGCTTACATCATACGACTTAAAAATCCTGTCGATTAGTCGCATGTTTGCTTGAGGTAAGAGACAACTTCTTTTGTTTGTGGGTATTGGATTTTTTTTCCTTTTTTTTCTTTTTCTTCTTCTTCTTCTTCTTCTTCTTCTTCTTCTTCTTCTTCTTCTTCTTTATTCTTTCTTTTTTTTCTTATTCTTTTCGCCTTTCTTCTTCTTCTTGCACTTCTTCATTTTATCACCCTTCTTCTCACTCTTCTTTTCGCCTTCATTATTATTATTATTATGTCATTTTTCTGCTATGGTCGCACTACCAACCAAGTCTGCGTGAAGACCTAAGGCAGGTCGTGGTGTGTTGTTATGGCTCCATTTAATTTTTTTCTCCCCTAACATCCCTAGCGTGACTTAGACAAAATTCTCTTTAGTGTGTGGGCTGTACTTAATAAGACAATTTTTGTATATCTCTTAAGCTGGGGTTTCCAGGGATTCTTTCAATGTGTTGTTTTGTTCCATTTTTTATCATTCCAAGTGCACCTACTATCACTGGCACGACTCTTGTTTTCGATTTCCACATTTTTTCTATTTCAATTTCCAGGTCTTTATATTTTGACAGTTTTTCAAATTCCTTAGTTGCTATGTTACAATTTGCTGGACAAGCCATATCAATTAATAGACAAGTTTTATCATTATTATTATGTCATTTTTCATCATATTTCGATTTCTGCTTTGGTCTCACTACCAACCAAGTCTGCGGGGAGACCTAAGGCAGGTCGTGGCGTGTTGTTATGACTCCATTTCATGTTTTTCTATCTTCCCTATCATCCCTAGCATTACATAGATAAAGTTTTCCTTAGTGTGTGGGCTGTACTTAATAGGACAATTTTTTGTATATCTCTTAAGCTGGGGTTTCCAGGGATTCTTTCAATGTGTTGTTTTGTTCCATTTTTTATCATTCCAAGTGCACCTACTATCACTGGCACAACTCTTGTTTTCAATTTCCACATTTTTTCTATTTCAATTTCCTGGTCTTTATATTTTGACAGTTTTTCAAATTCCTTGATTGCTATGTTACAATCCGCTGGACAAGCCATATCAATTAATAGACAAGTTTTCTCCTTCTGGTTTTTACAAATAATGTCTGGCCTGTTTGCTTCAATTTTTCTGTCTGTGTAGATGGTGTAATCCCATAGAATGGTTACATCTTCTATTTCTGTAACCGGTGCTGGGTGATGTTCATACCAGTGTTTGTTTACAGATTTTCCATAATGTTTGCACATTGTCCAATGTAAATATTGCCCCATTCTATCGTGGCGATTTTTATATTCATTTGGAGCAAGCACAGAACAGCCTGAGATTAGGTGGTCTATTGTTTCTTGGTGTTTATCACAAAACCTGCATTTTGGATCCATATTATTATGCATAATATTTGCCTGAAAGTTTCTAGTGAAAAGACTTTGGTCTTGTGCTGCAAGAATAAAGCCTTCAGTTTTAGACTTTAATCCAGATGCACGTAACCATCGATGAGTATTAACTTTGTCAACATTGGATTTATTGGCACGTTCTGGATATTGGCTATGATGAGGTTTGTCTTGCCAGCGCTGTTTCATCTGTTCAAGAGCTTTATCTTTGGCTTTCATTTTCATATTTTTTGCCGCAATAGTTGGTTCTTGGCTACTGTTTTGCTTTTCTACAGAATCTACTAACTGTAAATCTTGTTTGTATTTACTGCCTTCTTTTATTATTGAATATTTTTTCTTTCTTTCTTCATGTTGCCTTACTAATTGTATCATCCAATCCTTTGTTGTTTCTATGTATGTTAGTAAGCCAATAGTTGTTGTCTTGTATGACATTTCTAGCTGAATGACCTCTTCCACCTTCTTTACGGGGTATGTATAGACGGTCTACATCAGCCTTTGGATGATGCATCTTATGCTTAGAAAGAAGCTTTCTTGTTTTAGAATTTATTATTATTATTATTATTATTATTATTATTATTATTATTATTATCATTATCGCTTTTTTAACGACTTTTCTTCTCTTACCTCTTTCTTTTGACTTTCTTCTTCTTCTCCTTCTTTTCCTTGTTCTTTTTCTCGCTCTTCTTCTCACTCTTTCTTATTATAATTATAATTAATATTATCACCTTCTTTTTCTTCTTTTCAACTTTTCTTCTGTTTTCCGTTCCTTTTGCTTTTTTCTTCTTCTTTTCCTTCTTTTTTTTCTTGACTGTTCTCTGCTAGCCTTCTTTTTTGCCATTCTACTTCTTCTTTTTCTCGCTCTTCTCTCTGATCTTTATTATTATAATTATAATTAATATTATTGCACTTATTTTTCTTCTTCTTTTCGACTTTTTCTTTTGTTCCTTCTTCTTTTCACCTTTCTTCTTCTTCTTGCCCTTCTTCTTGCTCTTCTTCATTTCAGCTGCTTCAAGTTTTTCCTTCATCTTCGAAGATATTGTCCCGCATTCACTGCCATATTGAAGAACCGACATCACATAGCAATCCAGTACTCTCCTCTTTGTTGCTAGCGTAATTGTCCTGTCTCTTAATACATTACTCAACTTCGCCCACCTTCCTTCGCCATGCCAATTCGCCTTCGGATCTCTGTGTCGCACTTTCCGACTTCTGTTAGAACACTTCCCATGTATTCAAATTTTTGTACCTGCTTGATTTTAGTGTCCCTCACCTGTATTTGGCATTTTGGGCTGCCCTTTTTGCTGATGACCATGCATTCGGTTTTCTTGCAGTTTATTTGTAGACCTTTCTTGTCACTCTCTTCAGCTACCTTCTGCAGGAGGTCTTGTAGTTTCTTTTCCGTGTCTGCTATCAGCACTGTATCATCTGCGTATTTTATATTGTTTAAAATGCGGCCTCTGATGACGAATCCAGGCATAACTTCTAGGGTTCTCAGAATAGTCTCGCTGTACAAGTTGAATAGATCCGGTGAAAAGACACATCCTTGTCTTACGCCCTTTTCTATCTTTGTATTGTTTCAAAAAGCAATGATTAGAATTGGAATAAAACATTAGATAAAAGTGAATTTATGTATTTCTTTTCATTCTTGAGAGTACAACAAAAGTATTATACACTGTTTGTTTATTAGATTACTTATTTACAAGAATCTAAACTTATTTATAAATGGAATTTTGTGTGTGTGTATGTGTGTGTGTGTGTGTGTGTGTGTGTGTGTGTGTGTGTGTGTGTGCGTGTGTCTGTGTGTGTCCGTTACCTATAGACTCCGAAACGGCTGAACCGATTTTCTTGAAAATTTACACAGTTGTACTATAAGTGTTTGCGAGTGTTCTTAGCTAGGTTTTGTGTAGAGGTATTCCCGATAAATATCGAAAATCGATAATCGAAAAAATCGGGTTATAGAAGGAGTGGTCCGATTTTAATCAATTTGATACATTCACAGACAGACATAAGAAACGATATTCAGAAGTTTCAAGGTTGCAGTTCTGACAATAGTGCAGAAAATTGATAATATATATATATATATATATATATATATATATATATATATATATATAAGGCAAGATGTTTGTGTGTGTGTCTGTTTATCTGTTTGTATGTCCTTTATACAAATCCACAATTTTTATCCGATTCTCACCAAACTTCACACAAATATTCTTTAGGCTGAGTCTGAGCTCCATGGCCATGGATTAGTTTTAAAGCTTTCATTACACCCGAGCAACGCCGGGCTATACTGCTAGTAATTTTATATTTACAGCTTTCTAAAAACTAATACAATTAAAACTAATGCAATGCAATATTTACAATTTACCAATTTATAAAGAAATAAACGTGAAAACATTTTTTTATTCATAAATTTATAAATATTTACAAACTATTAAAATATGTGAACTAACTATAAGATATTCTTTATTATTTATCATTTTATAAAGTTTGTATCAAGTGGCATTTTTTTGCCAACCATTCCAATAAATAATATACTACTGTTGATATTCAGTTAAGTGCCATACGTGATACACGCTTTTGGCGATCATGTCTCAAAAGAGACATGACTGACTAGGCAGAAGATTATCCAGCAGTAGGTTGCCATTGCTTTCTGCTGTAGACTGGCTGCCTGCCAAGGCTATAGAACCTAATCTGTCCTATTATTTAACCCATAACAGGAGGGAAGAGAGATTAATACCTTTCTCAAGAGTATTTGTGCGTAAGTGAATGCAAGGAATTTAACTGGAATTCGAACTAGGCACCCCGACCTCACGTTCCGAGTCGATATCCACTGCACCACAACGCCGGGCTATACTGCTAGTCAGTTATAAATGAAGATTTTTTTTATGATGTTAAATCGGTTACGAGGTTTTGATAGCAAGTTGATTTTAATAAGTGATTGCAAGTAATTTTGTAAATAAATCTAAAAAATATATATCAGTTACATAAATTAAATTTATTAGAACAAAAATATAGAGGGCCACAGGTTTGTAGCACTATAGCTTCTTTTATAGAACTTGTGGACCCGAAAATCCAAAAGTTTTTCTGAGCCCCCCCCCCCCCCCAATAAATGTATTAGGGCTCTCTTGTGGTCTCATGTCCTCTGGTTAAAAACCAATGCTTTAATTATTTTAATTTGACTAATATATGAGCTTCGACCAAATTTTATAGTAAATTAGTTCGAAGGGAAAATCGCTATGGTTACCTGCATCACAGGTATGAAGGTTTGCATGACCCCAAGCTTCCAGATAAGGAACGTTTGTTTGCTACCTTTGAAGATCGGCGTTCGAAATCTCATATTGAGCACCATTTTTTTTTTCACCCCAAGCAAGGCATTCCACTGCCACTATAGCGCAGGGGGCTACATAGGGGAAGGTGCCGAGAGAGCGATTGGATATAGGAAATGTCAGAAGGAGGGTGATAGACGAATAAGGAGGTACATAGGAAGAGTGTTTGAGAGAATGGGTGCGAGTTAGTGCGTTAGAAGGTGTCTATTGACCTTACATTTAAATTCCTGGAGATTGTAGCTGTCGGGGAAGCAAGTATGTAGAAGGAAATTCCACAGGCGGGAAGTGCGAGAAAAGAAGCTGTTGGAGTAGAAATTAGGGTTACATTTTATCGGTTTCACTGTAAAAGAGTGGGACCTAGTTACTAATCTAGTATCTCGTGCAAATTCGTAACTAGAGGGCACCAGTGATCTAAGTTCATCGGAGCAGAAGCCGTGAAAGTATTTATAGAAGAGGCACAGGGAATCCACGTCACGCAGGTGAGAGAGTGACTGCAGCTGGTCAGCCAAGTCGGTATCGATAACATTACAGATTCTCCGTTGTATTTTGTCAAGAACCCCGAGGAGAATAGCAGGGGCACCCGACCAGATGTGGCAGCAGTATTCAATACACGGGCAGATGGTAGATTTATATATGTGCAGGATAGATTCAGATGGGAAAAACTTCCGGGCCCTGCACAGAGAACCGACTTTCATAGCAGCGGATTTTTTGCATTGATGTGAAAACCGCAACGCCAAATCAAGAAATAAATACGGCCATTACGTTTTACCTTCATTCTTTTTTTCTCCTTGCTTGTTATTATCTTACTTTCTCTTTTATATTTCCAAAAATTAATTTCTTTTTTAAAATCGCGTCTTCTTTGTAACAAAAAGAATAAATTACTGTTTGGTTTAGTTCAAGGTATCTTTTGTTTTCGGATTTTATTTTTGCGCAAATGCTGAAGACTTTATTCAGGAAAGAAATCGGAGAGAAAATAGAACCAACATCAAGTTATTTTATTTATTTAAAAGACAAGCTTTTAATGACAGAGGCGCTGATCTCCGAATACATTGGGAAGAAGTGATCAGCCGACATATTTTTCACAAAGAATTCGTTTAAGAGAAGCCATTGAAAAGAAGAAATCATTAAAAACATGTACCTCAAGATTAGGATTCAAATTAATACAAAAAAAGGGTTGAGTCGGAAGAAAGTCAATCATTACAAATTACAAATTGTAACCCCACCCGCCATTTTTATCAATCTTCTTTCCTTTATTTAATTTTTTTTTCTTTTGGCTTTCTCCTCTTCTTCCCACAGTTTTTTGTTTTCTCACATTTCTTAATTTTCCTTATTTATTTTTCTTTTTCGCTTTTACAATTTATTTTAGTGTTCTGTCATTTTTAACTTTACTTTTTTCTTCATTTTGCTTTCTTTTGTAAACTTATATTATTATTTTTTCTCTCTTTTCTTCTTTTTCATCTTCTTTGTTTGCTTTATGCTTTCTTTTTTTAAACCTTATTTCCCGATTTCTTATATTTTCTTCTTTTTCTCGTCTTCTTTTTCTTCTTTTTCATCTTCTTTGTTTGCTTTATGCTTTCTTTTTTTAAACGTTATTTCCCGATTTCTTATATTTTCTTCTTTTTCTCGTCTTCTTTTTCTTTTTTTCATCTTCTTTGTTTGCTTTATCCTTCCTTTTTTTTATACCTTATTTCCCGATTTCTTATATTTTCTTCTTTTTCTCGTCTTCTTTTTCTTCTTTTTCATCTTCTTTGTTTGCTTTATGCTTTCTTTTTTTAAACCTTATTTCCCGATTTCTTATATTTTCTTCTTTTTCTCGTCTTCTTTTTCATCTTCTTTGTTTGTTTTATGCTTTCTTTTTCTAAACCTTATTTCCCGATTTCTTATATTTTCTTCTTTTTCTCGTCTTCTTTTTCATCTTCTTTGTTTGCTTTATCCTTTCTTTTTTTAAACGTTATTTCCCGATTTCTTATATTTTGTTTTTCTCGTCTTCTTTTTCTTCTTTTTCATCTTCTTTGTTTGCTTTATCCTTCCTTTTTTTTATACCTTATTTCCCGATTTCTTATATTTTCTTCTTTTTCTCGTCTTCTTTTTCTTCTTTTTCATCTTCTTTGTTTGCTTTATGCTTTCTTTTTTTTAAACCTTATTTCCCGATTTCTTATATTTTCTTCTTTTTCTCGTCTTCTTTTTCATCTTCTTTGTTTGCTTTATGCTTTCTTTTTTTAAACCTTATTTCCCGATTTCTTATATTTTCTTCTTTTTCTCGTCTTCTTTTTCTTCCTTTTCCTTTTCTTTGCTTTATGATTTTTTTAAAATCTTATTTCATTACGTTTTTATTTTTCTTCTCCCTTTTTTCATTTTCTCCTCTTCATTTCCTTTTTCTTCTTTGTTTGCTTTAGGCAATCTTTTTTCTTCTTATCCCTTTCCCCTTCTTTGTTTTCCTCATCTTTATTTGCTTTTTACTTTTTTTTTTTACTTACTTCGTTATTTTCATACTCTTTCTTTTGTTTCCTAAATTTTTTTTTATCGTGTCTTCTTTGTAACAAAAGAAATAAATTTCTGTTTGGTTTAGCTCAAGGTATCTTTGTTTTTTTAATTTTGTTTTTGTGCAAATGCTGAAGACTTTATTCAGGAAAGAAATTTTCTCTTTCCTCTTCTTTGTTTTTTTCATTTGTTCGACTCTTATTTTATTATTTCTTATTTTCTATAAAACATCACGCATTTTTTCTTTTTCTTTTTGACTTTTTACAAACTTCCACGTTCTCATCATTTTACTTCTTCCTCTCTTTCTTCCTCTCTTTCTTCCTAATCTTTCTACTTTCTCCTTTTCCTTAGATTTTCCTTCTATTTTCTTCAATTGTCTCCGCTATGTCTTTCACTCTTTTCCTTTAAATTTCTTCATTTTTTTATCCACATTTCCCCTTTCCGTCCTTCGACCATTGTGCTCTTTCACACACGGGTTTCTCATTTCAGTAATAAATTCAAAGAACAATAAGAGATTGGTAGATTTTGGAAAAAAAAAAAACAAAAAAAAACCCCAAAAAAAAACGAGTTCATATTAACACCGGCGGAAATCATTGAAGTCTTCAAGCTAAGAATTTCAGTCGGTAGGGAGGTATTTAGAGGGCGGCGTTATTTCCCAAAATGAAGACATTATCGAAAAGGAGAAAAGTCTACTAAATAAATATATGAAGATATTGGAGTTATTCATTAATGAAATAATTGAAGGAGTGGCTCGACTGAGAGGTGGAGTCGTCCAGAAATAATCATTTGAGATCGAAACTTTTTATTTCTGACGAAGGAGGGGCTATAATGAAGGAGGTTCTAAAATAAAAGAGAAGTCAATTAAGAAAAATAAATTATGCCTCCGAAAGAATGGCTGCAAAGGATCGTTAAAAAAGAGGGGACTATTAAAAATAGTTATTTTTTCGGTTTTCTTATCCGTTTTGGTAAATCCTTTTTTTTATTTGCTTTTTTATTTTTTCCTTCTTTCTCATGTTTCCAATGTTCCTCATATTTTATTTTTTCTATTTTTATCACTTGACTTCTTCGCCTTGAAGAAGAGGTGATAGCTAAGAAAGAAAGAAAAAAAGAAAGAAAGAAAGAAAAAAGAAAAAAATGATAGTAAAGAAAGCAACAAAGTAAGAAGAGATGATAGTTGGGAATGAAAGAAAGGAAAAATGAAAGAAAGAATAAGTTATAGTGGGAAAAGAAACAAAGAAGGAAAGAAAGAAAGAAAGAAGGAAAGAAAGAAAGAAAGAAAGAAAGAAAGAAAGAAAAAGAAAGAAAAAAAGAAGAAATGACAGGAAAGAAAGATAGGAGAAATGAAAGAAAGAAAAAAGAAATGATACTTTGGGAAGAAAGAAAGAAAGAAAGAAAGAAAAATAAAGAAAGAAGAGATGATAGATGGGAAAGAAAGAAAAGAGAAAGAAAAGAAAGAAAAAGAGATGATACTTTGGAAAGGAAAAAGAAAGTAAGAAAGAAGAGGTGATACTTTGGAAAGAAAGAAAGCAAGCAAGAAAGAAAAGATGATAGTCAAGAAAGCAAGAAAATAAGAATAGATGATAGTTGGGAATGAAAGAAAGAAAAAATGAAAGAAAGAATAGGTGATATTTTGGAAAGAAAGAAAGAAAGTGCATATTGCAAATTAAAAATTAAGGGAAAATGCATCGCAAGTTTACGAAAGAAAGAAAGAGAAAATACATGAAAGAAAAAGGAAAAACATTAAAAAAAGAAAGAACATGATAAAGAAAAAGAAAATATGGAGAAGGAAGAAAAATCTGTGTATATTAAAAAATGAAAAATAACAAAAAAAATGGATGGAAATTTGAAGAAGAAAATTTTTGAACTTTTGGGAAAAGTGTAAAAAGAAAGTAAAAGAAGAAACAATTAAAAATAATAAAGAAATCAGAGGAAATCAGTAGAAAAATTATAAAAGAATCGGTAGAAAATTTGAGACAAAAAGAGATGTGAAAGAAAAGAAGCAAAATGTAAAAAAAATAAAAAAATAAAAAAAGCTAAAGAAAAATTTGAAGGAAAAAAAAGATGAAAAGTGTAAAATAGAGAAAAGATGAAGAGAGAAAATAAAGAAAAGATGAAGAGAGAAAATAAAGAAAAGATGAAGAGAAAAATAAAGAAAAGATGAAGAGAAAAATAAAGAAAAGATGAAGAGAAAAATAAAGAACAGATAAAAAGAGAAAAATAAAGGAAAGATGAAGAGAGAAAAATAAAGGGAAGATGAAGAGAGAAAAATAAAGAACAGATGAAAAGAGAAAAAGAAAAATAAAGAAAAGATGAAAAAGAGAAAAGAAAAATAAAGAACAGATGAAAAGAGAAAAATAAATAAAAGATGAAAACAGAAAAATAAAGAAAAGATGAAGAGAGAAAAATAAAGAACAGATGAAGAGAGAAAAATAAAGAACAGTTGAAGAGAGAAAAATAAAGAAAAGATGAAGAGAGAAAAATAAAGAAAAGATGAAGAGAGAAAAAAAGAACAGATGAAGAGAGAAAAATAAAGAACAGATGAAAAGAGAAAAATGAAGAACAGATGAAAAGAGAAATAAAGAAAAGATAGCTGTAAACGAAGAAAATAAAAAAATAAAATGGCTCAATTTAAGCATGAAAGAAAAAGTGGCGGAAGTGAATGTCAGGAAATAATGCGTTGCGCTTGCGCGGAAATGGTGTTAGCGGAAGGGACAGACGGATATTTTAATGGAAATTAAGTAATCATTCCTTCTGTCTGAAAAATATGGGAAGAATTAAATTGTTTAATTCCAAATTATTAAAGTTATTCTAGTTAATATAACGGAAGCACTTCATAAGAAAGGCATTCGAACGATTAATTTTCTGTTTATCTGCATGTTTCGTTTTTTATTTCAGAAAAATTGCGCGCAATTTTCTGAAAACGTCTCTCCTCCTCTCTCTTTCTCCCTCTCTCTTTATCTATCTATCTATCTATCTATCTATCTATCTATCTATCTATCTATCTATCTATCTCAGTCTGTTCATATCTATCTATCTATCTATCTATCTATCTATCTATCTATCTTTTTCTCTCTCCCTTATTTCATTTTCTTTCCTGTCTCTTACCATTTCTTTGCCCTATTCACTGACTGGGTTTTTCAAATTCATTCAATTTCTTCTCTTTCTTTCTCTCCCTCTTATTCTTTCTCTCCCTTTTTCTCTCTCATAGCACTCGCTCTTTCTTGCTTCCTCTCCCTCTACTTGATTTCTTCATTTTTATTCCGATTTTTTCTTTCCAATTTGCTTACTGTTCTTTCTATCTCTTTAACTCTTTCAGCCTCGTCTATTGTCTATCACTCTTTTTTTTTAACTTCACGTCTTTACTTTCTTCTTTTCCTCCTTCTTTTTGTTGTCATTATCATTCGATGCTTCTCTCTTCTCAAATTCCTCCAACCTATTCTTTCTTTCTTTCTTTCTTTCTTTCTTTCTTTCTTTCTTTTTCCCTCTCTATCCATTCTCTCTAAGTCGTTCTTATTCGCATTTTCTCTTTTGCAAAACTTATTCAACTTTTTCTCTCTCTCATTCTCCCTTTATTTTTATTTTTCTCCCTTTCTCTCTTTTTTCTTTCGCACTCTCTCTTTCTTTTTCGATCGCCCCTCCGTTTGCTTTCTCTTCTCTTTACCCTCCACTGCTTCGGCTTCATTTTGTCCGTCTTATTTACTGTTTCCCCTTCGCCAAATTAATTCCCATCAATTTATCTCTCTCCTCCTCCCTTTCCCCCTTCTCTCTCTCTCTCTCTCTCTCATCCCAGTGCTTTCTCCGTCTCTTTTCTTCTTCTCTCTCTGTTTTATCTTATTCGCAGTCAAAAGAACCGACTTCACCCAATCCTATCCGCCGACCATAAAACTGGAAACACGTCGAGATGGAAACGACCGAGATAAGTCAGTCAGTTAAGTGCCATACGTGAACACGCGCTTTGGGTGATCATGTCTAGAAAGAGACATGACTGACTGGGCAGAAGATTATCCCGCAGTAGGTTGCCATTGATTTCTGCTGTAGACTGCTTGCCAGCCAAGGCTATAAAACCCAATCTGTCCTATTATTTAACCCATAAATGGAAGGGAAGAAATGGATTAATACATTTCCCAAGGGTATGTGTGTATAAATGATTGAAAGGAATTCACCTGGAATTCGAACTCGGCTTTCCGATTTTGCGTTCCGAGCCGATATCCACTGCACCACAACGCACATCCGAGATAAGACCACATCTTTTTCTCCTATGTGGGTATCCAAATCATAGAATGCAACAGACAGAGGAAAGAAGGCTCGGAGAATTTTACACTTACAGGACATATCGAAGGCAAGAGAAGCAGAAATAAACAGTGAGTTGACATATTTGAAGAAGTGAACGGAAGAACAAGAATTGTAAAAGAACATATATTGCTGAAGGCAACAAAAGAGAGGAAGTTTTGGAGAGCCATGATTGTATACATCTTAAAAGGGATATGGCACGTTCTAGAATATTATTTTGGCAAGAACACCAATCACTTTCTAGTCTTTGTTTCTTGTCGCTATTTTTTTCATTCACTCACCTTCTATCTCCATCTCTCTCTTTTCTCTCCTTCTATATCTCTCCTCCCCCTCTTTCTCCCTCTCTGTCTTTTTTATTTCCCCTTCTCTGTGTCCTTCTCTATCTTTTCTCCTCTCTTTTTCTCTGTCCTTCTCTACCTCTCATTCTCTCTCTTCTTCTCTATCTCTCCTTCTCTATCTCTCCTTCTCTCTCCTCCTAAACCCTCTATCTTCTCCTATTACCCTCTATCCTTCTTTATCTCTCTCCTTCTCTATCTCTCCTCTTCTCTTTTTCTCTGTCTTTCTTTACCTCTCCTACTCTCCCTTTTTCTCCTTCTCTATTTCTCCTTCTCTCTCCTCTTATTTCCCTCTCTCTTCTTCTCTATTTTTCTCTCCTTCTTTATCTCTCATCTTCTCCCTTTCTTCCTCTCTCTCTTTCTTTATTTCCCCTCGTCTCTGTCCTTCTCAATCTCTCATTCTCTCTCTTTCTCTGTCTTTTTCTACCTCTCCTTCTCTCTTTCTCCCTCTCTGTCTTTTTGTATTTCCATTTCTCCCTGTCCTTCTCTACCTTTCCTTTTCTCTCTTTCTCTGTCCTTCTATACCTCTCCTTCTTTTTCTTCTTTTCTATCTCTCCTTCTCTCTCCTCCTATTCCCCCTATCTTCTTCTATTTCCCTCTCTCTCCTCCTTTATCTCTCTCCTTCTCTATCAATACTCCTCTCCTTTTCTCTCTTTCTCTCTCATTCTCTATCTCTCCTTCTCTCTCTTCTTATTTCCCTCTCTCCCTTCTCTCTTTTTTCCGTCTCTCTTCTTTTTCTCTCTCCTTCCTTCTCTCTTTTTCTCTTCTTCTTTATCTCTCCTCCTCTCTCTTTCTCTCTCTCCTTTTTTATTTCATCTTCTCTCTGTCCTTCTCAATCTCTCCTCTTCTCTCTTTCTCTGTCCTTCTCTACCTCTCCGTCTCTCTCTTCTTTATCCCTCCTTTTCTCTCCTCCTATTTCCCTCTATCTTCTCCTTTTTCCCTCTCTTTCCTTCTTTATCTCTCTATCTCTCCTCCTCTCCTTTTCTTTGTCTTTCTCTACCTCTCCTCCTCTCTCTTTCCCTCTCCTTCTCTATCTCTCCTTCTCTCTCCTCCTATTTCCCTCTCTCCTTCTCTCTTTTACTATTCCGTCTCTTTCCTTCTTTTTCTCTCGCTCCTTCTGTATCTCTCCTTCTCTCTTCCTCTCTCTCCTTCTCGCTTTTCTCTCCTTTATCTCTCCTCCTCTCTTTTTCTCCCTCTTTCTCCTTCTTTAGTTCCCCTTCTTTCTGTCCTTCTCTATCTCTCCTCCTCTCTTTTTCTCTGTCTTTCTGTATCTCTCCTCCTCTCTCTTTCTTCCTCTCTGTCTTTTTTATTTCCATTTCTCTCTGTCTTTCTCTATCTCTCCTCCTCTCTCTCCTTCTCACTCCTCCTATTTCTCTCTATCTTCTCCTATTTCCCTCTCTCTCATTCTTTATCTCTTTCCTTCTCTCTTTTTCCTCCCTTTTCCTCTGTCTTTCTCTACTTCTCCTCCTCTCTCTTTCTCTTTCTATCTCTCCTTCTCTCTCCTCCTATTTCTCTCTCCTCCTATTTCTCTCTCTCCTTCTCTTTTTTTATTTCCGTCTTTCTCCTTCTTTTTCTCTCTCTCCTTCTCTCCCCCTCTCCTTTTCTCCCCTTCTTCTTCTCTCTCTCTCTCTTTCTCATCCATATTCTTTATTGTTTACTCCCTCTCTATCTCTTAATATTTCATTATCCTAATTTCGCATCAGCTTCCTATTGATTAGGCCTATTAACGAATTCTGTGAATTAGACAAGCTACGGATTTCTTTTCGTTCGCTGACATCATTACTGTCTGTTCTCTTTTCCGCCCTCGCCATCGAAATCGTATGAACAATTCTACAGATTTAAATGAAAAGGAAAAAGAACGGATTTAAATAAGCATGAAACTGCAAATATTCAAATCCCTGATTACCGTCACTGATTCTCAGATGTTAACGTTTGCTCTAACGAGAGTGCAGTCGGTGGAAGCTGTAAAGCCTTCTGCAAGAACAGAATGAACGAGTTTCAGAAGAGAATTACTTGCCTGATTGGCTCCATGTTAGGATGGTGCTTCCGTATTAAGGGTTTAACTTCTGATCTGTTTCCCTGCCCCCAATTCGAAGGCAAACATTTTAGAAATTAGAAAAAATATATGCATGAAATAACCGATAAATTAAAAACGAAAATCAATTAGATACAAAAAATGAAAGCTAATTACGAGGAAAATGTTAATTTTTTAAGAAAAAAGTAAGCAAGGCCAGGAAATTGTGGAAAGCCATGATTGCACACGTCCTGAAGTGACACGGCACAAATAATAATAATAATAATAATAATAATAATAATAATAATAATAATAATAATAAACAAGAGTTGTGCCAGTGATAGTAGGTGCACTTGGAATGATAAAAAATGGAACAAAACAACACATTGAAAGAATCCCTGGAAACCCCAGCTTAAGAGATATACAAAAAATTGTCTTATTAAGTACAGCCCACACACTAAGGAAAACTTTATCTATGTAATGCTAGGGATGATAGGGAAGATAGAAAAACATGAAATGGAGTCATAACAACACGCCACGACCTTGCCTTAGGTCTCCCCGCAGACTTGGTTGGTAGTGAGACCAAAGCAGAAATCGAAATATGATGAAAAATGAAATAATAATAATAATAATAATAATAATAATAATAATAATAATAATAATAATAATAATTCACAAACATGAAATTCCAGAAAAATAAATATTAAAAAAAATGATTATATATACAGAGTGCCCCCACAACTGACAAAAATGATATCATTTAAAATGTGAATATCTAAGTGACTACATGTCGCAAACAAGCGAAATTAAATAGACTTCATGTTGAATAATAAACGATTTATTTATGAAAAATTGGAACCAGATATTAAGAGGGATTTAAATTTTATAACCGATTTCACAAAGCTTCACAAATGTTTAATATGCGCACCACTTGTGACGCGACACACGTCAGATTGATGGTTTAGCTCCTGCCAAACACGCTGTAGCATGCCTTGCGTAACATAAAGTATTCTCAATCTGTATTATATTTTTGACATATTTATTTCATGAACTGAACTGGTGATACTAGGAGATAGTTATCCACTAATAAATAAATATGATGCAGTGGTAGAATAGACACTGAGACATGAAATAATTATTTTTTCAAAAAATGTTTCTTATAGCACTATACGGGGTGTTCCCCAAAATTGACATCATTTAAAATGTGAATGTCTGAGTAACTACATGTCTCAGGCAAATGAAATGACCTCATGCTAAATAATCAGTCAAGTGCCATACGTGATACACGCTTTGGGCGATCATGTCTCGAAAGAGACATGTCTGACTGGACAGAAGATTATCCCGCAGTAGGTTGCCGTTACTTTCTGCAGTAGACTGGTTGCCAACAAGGATATAGAACCCAATCTCTCCTATTATTTAACTCATAACTGGATGGAAGAGACGGATTAATACCTTTCCCAAGGGTATTTGTGCGCAAATGAATGCAAGGAATTCAACTGGAATTCGAACATGGCTCCCCGAGTTGTCGTTCTGAGTCGATATCCACTGCACTACAACGCACATCCATGTTAAACAATAAAAGATTTATTTACCAAAATTCGAACAAGATATGCAAAGAGATGGAGATTTCATAACCGATTTCAACAAGCCTCACAAATGTTCAATGTACGCACGCGACACAAGTCAAGTCTGTATTCCAACTCATGCGAAATACGCCCCCGCAACCGAATTTATGATACCAGCTCCCTCCCCCAAACTCTACTGCATCTACATCAGTATTCATGAAAGACAAATTTTATTGTAACTTAATTATGAACAACTAGCAGTATAGCCCGGCGTTGCTCGGGTGTAATGACAGCTTTAAAACTAATCCATGGTCCTGGAGCTCAGACTCCTTGGACGTTGGCACGAAAGACTAAAAAGCAATAGTTGCTTCCAGTTAAAGCGAAACCGTAGACTGAAAGAAAAATGAATGGATGTAAGTCAAATTTTGATTTCCTGGTATCGATATCAAATAAGTTTTTTTCGTTGTAAACTGAATTCTGAAGGCTAAATAAGTCCTCTGAGTAAATGGTATCATGGCTGAGACTAAGAACTACAATTATACCTACTTAGAGCAAAAACTAAAATAAAAGGGCTGAAAAAATACAGACATACAGACAGATAAACAGACACACACACAAACATCTTGCCTTTTATATATATCGATTTTCTGCATTTTTGTAAGAACTGCAATATTGAAACTTCTGAATATCGTTTCTTATGTTTTTGTCTATGAGTGTATGAAATTTGATTAAAATCGGACACTCCTTCTATAACCCGATTTTTTCGATTATTGATATTTATCGGGGGTACCTCGACACAAAACCTAGCTAAGAACACTGGCAGACGCTTATAGTACAACTGTGTAAATTTTCAAGAAAATCGGTTCAGCCGTTTCGGAGTCTATAGGTAACGGACACACACACACACACACACAGACAAAATTCCATTTATAAATAAGTTCAGATAATGGATCATATGCAATATAAGTGAACAATTCAATCAGAAAAGTTGAACAAACAAAAAAACAAAACTAAACAATGTATGTAAATACAAATTATGTGGGCGCGTACTGTCAAAAATAACGTCGAATAATTTATATCGATATACCTCCTAAAATGAAAGCAACATATATATTGATGTACTTACTATTGAGTATCTTACATTAAGGAAAAAAAAATCCAAACTCCTGAGCATGACAGTAGGAATATCTACATACATACATACATACATACATACATACATACATACATACAAATAAGTATACGATAATGTGTTAATGTGTAGGTTTACACGTATATACATATCCATGAGCTTGTGAATGGGCGTTTACTGTCTTTATGGTCACTATCCAAGAATGATGCCCTCTTCTCGACTGGTCTAGAGATCTCTAAATGAGATAACGTCAACGTCTCTGTTTTTAAATCTTTTCACTTGTTTTCCTTAAATATTTGTACTGAATGGAACGAATATAGTGTGGTCTGATGAAATAAGCTAATTTAGCTCATAGAAATGAATTATGAGTTACAACCAATCTAAATGATGTGTTGAGTTTTCCTTTATAAATACATACATACATACATACATATATATATATATATATATATATATATATATATATATATATATATAAGCATGCAGTGTGGGTATAGAAGAATCCAAAGGAGTATCCCGTACATACAGTGGTAGGATAACTCTCTAAGAGAGCTCTAAACATATATGCATATAAATGCATATAGAGTAAATAGGCAGGCACGTTATTTCATGGTAAATCTGAAGTATAGGCCTATTTCAGGCGAACTATCGTCAGCTTCCGTCTTTATTTTACAAAGGAATTTACAAAGGATTTTACACGAATCGTGTAAAATAAAATTTGTAAAATAAAGACGGAAGCTGACGATAGTTCGCCTGAAATAGGCCTATAGTTCCGATTAACCATGAAATAACGTGTCTGTCTTAATTTATATATATATATATATATATATATATATATATATATATAGTATATCGAGGCAGCAAGTAATTTTCTAAACATATGTTGTTAAATATAAGAGACAATGAATGTCTATTATGTTTAATCATGAGCCATTCTAAACGTCGTATTTTTGCTTTAATTTCAGTTGAAAATAAAGACAAAAATTCTCCAACATTTGGATAATTATTTATTAGTTTTCTTCTAAGCTTTCGGCTCACATGAGCCATCTTCAGAGAGGTCGTTCAAACTGAAATATTATAAAATCCACCACCACCGACGATATTATTTTGTGTTGACATAAAACTCCGCTTGGCAACGGCAATAGTTACCAAAAAAAATAATAAACGCAGTTCTTAAATTTGCGATGCGGTTTTATGACGTCACACCGCGTGATATCGCGAAATGACACCAAAACCATGTAGTCAAATGCAATGTTATATGTTATTTCCTGTTTTAAAGTTGATTTTCTTGAGTTTTGGTTGTTTCGATTTGATGTACATGGCCTCCAATATCTGCAGGTTCCTCTTACTGTGTGTATGAGTAAGGATCACCGTATTGTTGACCAAAATCTGTCTGATATTACCTACATGTTTATGTTTTTCAGAGAAATGTTGTAGTACTCTGATCAGAAAGA
The DNA here is from genome assembly GCA_037127315.1 of Ascarosepion bandense. Classification (NCBI taxonomy): domain Eukaryota; kingdom Metazoa; phylum Mollusca; class Cephalopoda; order Sepiida; family Sepiidae; genus Ascarosepion; species Ascarosepion bandense. The sequence continues at coordinate 286,035 of JBBBDQ010001122.1, read as the reverse complement.
TGACATGTAAGTCTACGGGAGAGCGTGGTTGTAGTAAAACCAATATATGTACTAGGTTTTTGATTAGTATCAGAGATGCAATCTCTGAATGGGCATGTAAATTGGTACACTACATTGGTTTTTTCTAGAGAATTTAATTTAGTGCTTGTTGGGCTATTATATATATACACATTTTTATTATAATCGACAAGATATATATATATATATATGTATTCTTCACTACTCGACTACATAATTATTAAAAAAAATAAAATGATAAGGTACTGTTAAAGAGCAAACACGCAGCAAGAGCTTTCATGACTGATAGTAAAGTTTAATAACTGGTAGTAAAGAGAATGAACTGAGTCAAAAGCTTCCTCTCTATTGTCTTTCTTATTAACTGAGCCGAAGCTGCCTTACTATTGTTGCTCCCACCATGAGCGTGACAGGAGGGATAAATATTTATATAAATAAACTAAAAATTTAAAAAAGTAAATAGGGAACGAATGAATACGCAATAGATTCCTGATACCGAATATGGTGTAATTTTTTAATTTTTTAATCTAAAACAAGTTCTGAAACATAGCGTCTTTATTCATTGATTGATTTGTTGTTTCTTTTTTTACGGTTTGTCAACACTTTATGCGTTATTTAAAACCAAAACATACTTTTTTATTTTAAGAATCATTCTTTATGTTTTAGCGACTAAAGAAACAGAAATAGAAAACAGAAATCGATGAGCTGGGTTTGAATTCGAGTTGAAAACTCTGCATTCACTTAAGCACTGGGAATAACAGTCTTATTATTTCGAACTCGGTTATCAAAAGCAACAGCCGCACATTCCCCAGAATATAAAACTATTGGGTAACGTGGGCGTGTTCATAGGACTTTTGTCTCCTATTCATTCATATAGTTCTCAGTATTTCTTTGATTCTTATTTCCCAAATGCATATCAGTTTTCTATTCGGTGAAAGATCAAACCGTCTCATTATTCATGTTAAATCTTCATACAAGCACATGTCACGATACACCACGTGTCTTCAAGTTTGTCTGCCTTAATACTTACTAAGCATTTATTATGAAGGACAGCCTTTGAGGCCTCTGTTCCAGTTAAATCCTCCTAAACCACCCATGAGCTGTACAGTCACTAATTCAACTCAATGCTGTACATACATTGCAACAGTATTTCTCAATCAGGGGTCCATGTAACATTACTGGGAGTTCACACCCCCTACATTAAAAACTAGCAAATTGGGTTTCACTGGTTCATAGAGCAATTTAGGTTTACAGCCTATCACGTTGAATACACCGGTTCTCGCTCGATCACCGAAATTAAGCAACGTTGAGCCTGGTCAGTACTTAGATGGGTAACCGCTTGAGAATACCAGGTGCTGTAAGCATATAGTGATGGATGTGCGTTGTGGTGCAGTCGATATCGGCTCGGAAAGAGAAATCGATGGGCCGGGTTCGAATTCTTGTTGAATACCCTTAAGCACTGGTACCCTTGGGAAAGGTATTAATTCGCCCCTTCCCTCCAGTTAAGAGTAAATAACAGGGTAGGACTTGGGGACCTTACCCTCAAAAACAAATCCCAATGAATCTTGATACTCGAAAAGAAAAAATTATTACTTGACACAAAACCACAATTTTTATCCGATTCTCACCAAACTTCAAAATTTGACGTACATCCATTTATTTTTTTATCGGTATACGGTTTCGCTTTAACTGGAAACAACTATTGTTTTTTCTTTTAGTCTTTCGTGCCAACGTCCAAAGAGTCTGAGCTCCAGGACCATGGATTAGTTTTAAAGCTTTCATTACACTCGAGCAACACCGGGCTATACTGCTAGTTATATTTTTCGTTGATTTTTTTATGTTATGATGTTTTTATTTTATTATACATTTATAATATTTAATTATTGATATACATACTTGTTTATTCTTTTAAGATAATTCGTGGTATCCATTGATTATTTCAATGTTATTTTAAAAAATAAATGTTATGTCACAAATTTAAGAATTATTATATTAAGAACATTCAATAGTCTTTGTCTGTAAAATTACTTATACATTTATAAATTTGTATAAATAATCCTAATTTATTTTATATTTAGCGTAACGTTTCTCTTTTTTATGAATGAGGATGTAACTTTCGAAATTGTATAGAAATCATTTACGAATCGAATTGTCTGCTGTTTGTTCATCTTCGACTTTACGGATGGAATGAAGCAGCAAGTGTGGTTTCAAAGATTACTGGCGGCCCTGGAAGAGTGTGCTGAGTATCAGTGATTTCCCTACCATTTATTATTGAAACGTTTTGTTTTTATCTTTTAACTCCATTTGCTTATAATTTTATTATTTAATGTATGCAATTAACAGTTTTAATTTGCAAAGGGGTATATTTTCTAATTTGTCTGATCGTTTCAAGTCTTAATGTTTATTTTTCATGTTAAATTTCGTTATGTTATAAATAAGTTATTTTGGGGAAATTTAAAGTAATTTACTTTACTCTTTGGAAATTTATAATTATTTTTTAATTTTTTTTTTTGGGGGGGGGGTAACCGCTTGAGAATACCAGGTGCTGTAAGCGTATAGTGACGGATGAGCGTTGTGGTGCAGTCGATATCGGCTCGGATATGACTATTTTTTTCTTTATCCTTTATTAAATCAATAATGGATAATACTAAGTTTTTCTGATTCATACTAAGTTAAAACTTAGTAATGTTATTTTTTTAATTAAAAAAAATTCAATACGACTAGATAAGCTCTCCTATCGCCCGGTTGTTACTCCTCCCACTTCCATTAAACAGGAGTAGAGGCTCATCCCTTGTTTACTGTTTAGGAGGAGGTTACTGGTTTTTTTCCCTCTCCTCAGATCTTAATAGTGATGCCGTCAAGTGCTTTTTATGATGCGTGTGGATGGCCGCAACGTTTCTTCTTACTGAGGGTACCGAGCTGACAGTTTTCTGGTTGCTGCTTCCGACTCACAAAAAAACCGTGACAGCATCACTATTAAAAACAACAATAAAAAAACAATAAAACAATCACCTAAACTCCTCAACATTTCTTTCTCTATTCGTACCAACTTTTGCGGTGTGGGATCGTTCCGCTACGAAAGGTCCTCAGACATCTTAGCTCTATGCAAAACTAACCTCGACCTTACAATTCCCTCCTCTGATTTCTCGATTCCTGGATACCTTTCTCTCTTTAGAAAGAACGTCGATGTCCTGGGTGTTTATATCAGCAAACATCTCCCTCTGGGTAGGGAGATCTCTCTTGAATCTTCTGTTCACTCAAAAATGTATCCCCCATCTCTCTCTCTCTCTCTCTGCTAAACTCAGTAAGGTATCTCTTCTTTCTGTACCGCTCCACTTCCTCTTCTGACTGCCGCGTTCTAGATAGTATTTCAGACAATATAGACTAGGCTATTCCCTTTCATCCATTTGCTAATGTATTTGTGTTCAGTGACTTCAGTGCCTATCATGCTAAGTGGCTGAAAACTCTGTCACTAATCTTGCTGAAGTTCAAACAGTTTCTCACGCAAGTTGTGGATTTCCCCACGCGATTCCTCAGTAATCACAATGGACACGCTTCTCTTCTAGATCTCTTCCTTATTTCTATTCCAGATTCTTGTCATGTTATGCAGCTCTGCCCTCTTGGCAACTCTGATCATTTTGTGGTGTCAGTAAATTTCTCTTTCTACTCCCTCTCTATCCAGGAATCTCCTACGAGCAAAATATCTTACTGTTATCAACGAGAAGACTCGTTCTGTGATTTTCTTTGCGATGTCCCTTGGAACAAAGTTTTTAGTCTCTCTGTTCAAGACTGTGTCCCTGAAGTCTCCTCCTGGGTAAAAGCCGGCATTTATGCCTTTATCTCATCTAGAAAATTTCAATTTAAACCTCATTCATCTCCTTGGTTTTCTCCTGCTTGCTTTGGCTGCCGTCGGCCACAGGAATCACTTCTTCCGGCTTTATCGGAGTGACATGTCTGATCAGAATAAACGCATCTTTGTTTTTGTTCGCAATAAATCAGTCAGTTAAGTGCCATACGTAAAACACACTTGGGCGATCATGTTTCGAAAGAGACATGACTGTCTGGACAGGAAATTATTCCGCAGTAGGTTGCCATTACTTTCTGCGGTAGACTGGTTGCCAGTCAAGGCTATAGAACCCAATCCTGTCCTGTTATTTAACCCATAACTGGAAGGAAGAGACGGATTAATACCTTTCCCAATGGGTATTTGCGCTTAAGTGAATGTAATGAATTCAACTGGAATTCGAACTAGGCTTCTCGATTTCTCGTTCCGAGCCGATATCCACTGCACCACGACGCACATCGCAATGAATGAGTTTCCTAAATGATGCTAAGCTGTTTTCTTTACTGATAGAATAAAGCATCGTATAGCATCTCGCAAGTGTGGGTCCAAAGGTTACTGGCGGCTTTGCAAGAATGTACTGAACCCACGATCTCTCCTCTATTCAATCAATTTGAAGTCCTCACATTCACAGCAGACAAGACTGTGTGTTTTGCTCGCGAACTTCACACTTGTCTCGTCTGGAACACCCACACCCAATTTCCCACCTAGAACTGAATCTTAACTGAGTAATATATGTATAATCTCATTTCTGGTCTCTAACATAATTTCTAAGCTTGACTCCCATAAAGCAAGCGGAGATGATGTAATTCCAGTTATCGTCCTAAAGAAATGTGCTCCTGAGCTGGCTCCAGTCCTCTCCAAACTCTATAACTATTGCCTCACTTCTTTCTGTTTTTCTGCTTGTTAGAAGTTCTCCTTTGTTGTTCCTGTTTTTAAGAACTCTTGGGAGCCCTATAACCTCTCTAATTATTGCTTTATTAGCCTTTTACCGTTTTTTTTTACTAGGTGGCTATTATCAATGCTCAAATAATTAAGCATCTCACACCTCACAACCTTCTTTCTGACAAACAATGTGGTTTCCGTTTCACCAGGTCTACCACTGATATATAAACGACCATCACTGAATACCAGGCTCTTGATAAGAACGGCGAAGATCCAGCTGTTGCTCTTGATATCTGGAAAGCATTTGACATGGTTTGACAAGCAAGCCTTCTGTGTAGAACTCTAGAGCTACGGTATTTCTGGACGATTGTTTGATTTAATCCAACATTCCTATCAAATCGTGAAATGAAAGTTGTTTTCAATGGGCAAGCTTCCAGATCCTTTCATGCAAATTCGGGCATCCTTCAAGGCTCTATCCTAAGTCCTTCGTTTTTATGATTTTCATCAATGATCTTCCTGATGTAATCAGTATTCAAGTAGGCTTCTATGCAAATGAATCCATCATTTACTCCCGTCTCAATAAGAAATATGCCAAGGCTGACAAAGTAAACATGTACTTTAAAAGGACTTCCAATATTTAATTGAATAGGGTAGGAAATAGCTCATAAATTTTAATGCTTCCAAAATAAAGCTGCTCTCTTTTAACTACCATAAAGAAACATTCCTGTCTAGCATTAGAATGGATGACGCTAGTCTTCTAGAGAGCAATGCACTGTGCCTCCTTAGCTTCACTCTCTTAAATGACCTTAAATGGAATGACTACATCGAATCCATATCTGCATCTACTGCTAAGAAGGCTGGGTCTCTGTGTAGGATCAGAAAGTTTTCCTTGTCAGAATCCATCTTGCACATTTATAAATCTATCATTAGCACGAATGCCGGTGTCCGCCAGGGCTTTATCTTTCATCCCTACTGCACGAATGTCGGTGTCACCCAGGGCTCTATCCTGGGTCCGACGCTCTTCCTTATTTTCATCAACGACCTCCCAGCTGTGATCAAGTCCCAAGTAGGCATCTACGCAGATGACACCACAATATACTCCCGCATCACTAAGAAATCTAGCGTGGCGGACAGACATAATCTCGCTGCTGACCTTGAACGGGATTTACACTCTGTGGTGAATTGGGGCAAGAAGTGGCTTGTCAATTTCAATGCGTCTAAGACCAAGCTGTTGTCTGTCAACCATCACAGGCAACCTCTCCTGCCTCTTATAAGCATGGACCAAGCGACCCTCCCTGAGTGCAATACACTGCGCCTCCTCGGCCTTACCGTCTCTTCTGATCTGAAATGAAACCGCTACATCGAATCCATAGCTAAATACACTGCTAAGAAGGTTGGGTCACTGTGTTGATCCAGGATGTTTTTTCCGCCTGAATCCATCCTGCATATATACAAGTCTACCATTCGACCGTGCATGGAGTACAGCTGCCATTTATGGTCAGGCGACCCTGCTGTTCACCTCAGTGTTTTCGACAGGCTCCAAAGGAGAGTCAGTAACGTGATAGGTGCGGACTTGACGGCTCGACTTCAGCCACTTCCCCACCGACGAAATGTGGCCTCCCTTTGTCTGTTCTATAAGTACTATCATGGCTTCTGCTCAGACGAACTCAAGTCACTGGTGCCTTCTCAACAGGTGTTTACCTGTGCAACCAGATTGGCAACTGGGTCCCACCCATTCACAGTTAGGTTAGCCAAATGCAGACGACAATTCTACTCCTGCAGCTTCTTCTCTCGAACTTCCCGCTTGTGGAACTCGCTCCCTTATTCTTGCTTTCCTGACGGCTACAACCTCCAGAAATTTAAATGCAATGTCAATACTCATCTACTAACCACTCGTCCCTAGCCCTTCTCCCACCTCGTATATCCTCTCCTTTCTCCCCACCCTTAAAACTGTCAACGCACCTGCATTCTCATCTTTCTATTGCTCCTTTCTAATTGGTTTGTACTCCTCTTCTCTCTCTTCTAATTAATCTACTTTCAGTTATGTAACGCCCCGCACATCAGTGGCATTTCCGCCTTGCTTGGGGGGAAATTAAAAAAAGTCTGTGTATTGAATACTGTTGCCATATCTGGTTGGGTGTTCCTGCAATTCATCTCAAACTTCATAACTGCATCTACTGCTAAAGAAGGCTGGGTCTCTGTGTCGGATCAGAAAGTTTTACTTGTCAGAATCCATCTTACACATTTATAAATCTATCATTAGTCCGTGCATTGAATACTGTTGTCATATCGGGTCGGATGTTACTGCAATTCATCTCGAACTTCATAGCTGCATCTACTGCTAAGAAGGTTGGGTCTCTATGGCGGATCAAAAGTTTTTTCTTGTCTGAATTCATCTTGCACATTTATAAATCTATCATTAGTCCGTGCATTGAATACTGTTGCCATATCTGGTCGGGTGCTCTTGCTATTCATCATGTGGTTCTCGACAAAACCAAAGGAGGATCTGCCATACAATCGATCCTGACTAGAAAGCCCGGCTCCAGTCACATTCTCAACGGCCTTATGTGGCTTCCATCTGTCTTTTCTACAAGTATTGTCATGGCAATTGCTCTGATGACCTTTTTCCCTGGTACATTGACCTACTCTTATATATATATATATATATATATATATATATATATATATATATATAACATAGCATACTTAGAATACAATCCAGGTAAATTCCGATATAGACGAACTCAAGAGAACTCAATGTTAAATTAATTTCTTTAATTTAACAGTGTAATATAATTTATAGAAATTTTAGATTATTACAATGGTTAATACATATTTTACCGCGTCATGATGTTATTTTCGCGGCTTGTCAGACTCAAATGGTATAACCGTTGGTCCTCAAAAATATCCCCCCAATATATATATATATATATATATATATATATATATATATATATCAATTTACCCCAACTAAGGTGATAATTCCACTAAGACACAACAGATTACTAGGATTGAAAAAGAATGAGAAGACTTTAGAAGGAACAGGAAACCCATTGCTAAACAGGAAGCAAAGGACAAACCTCTACTCCTGTCGAATTAGCGTGGAGAAGTGTGAATCTGACGATAGGTGAAGGTTATCTACTCTTATTGATGAATAAATTAATAAATAAAAAATAAATAGTAAATACAATTACCGAATTTAATCAGAGACGTTAGAAGTATATAGGTGGAGTAAACTTTAGAAGAAAACAGAAACCCATTCCTAAACAGAAAGAAGGTATAAAATTCTATTTTTGTTTAAAAGATTCGGAAGTAATGTGAACCGGACGATGATCGAATCTGTTTACTCCAAATGAGGAAAAGTAAAATAAAATAATTTTTGAAAAAGTATTAAGAATTCAGACAGAGACGTTATGAATATAAAGTTGAAGTGAACTTTACAGAGAATTGGAAACCCAATCTTAAACAGGAAACAGTTATAAAAATCCACTCTTGTTCAAAAGAACGGGGAGAAGTTTGAACCGGGCGATGAGAGAGAGAGAGAGAGAGAGAGAGAGAGAGAGAGAGAGAGAGGTAACGATCAAGCTCACGAGATGCAATTATTAAAAGATTAAAAATCCCTTACAAGCATAACAGGCTTAGTTAAAAGTGATTAATCTTGCTTGTTTTCGCACTTGCTGTAATAAATTAAATCTGAAATTTGATCTCCCGTTTTGAATGTCTCAAATATGGGACTTTTCCTGTTCCTGAAATAGAACCCAGCCCAGATCCTGCTGTTCGCAACGTCTCTCTTAATGTTATTTGTTTCCTTCCCCTTAGAAAAAAAAAAATACTAAAAAACCAAAAAAAACCAAAAAAAAACAAAAAACAAAAAAACAAAAAAAAAACCAAAAAAACAAAAACAAAAAACTGACGGGTGTGTTCAGGTTTTAGGGAAAAGAGGTCGTGCAGGTGTGAGATGCTTGTGGACACATGAATGCAATGAGCCAAATTTTTTCTAGCTTCACGCACTCATACGTAGACGTAACCAAATATATATATATATATATATATATATATATATATATATATATATAGGTGTGAGTTTGTGACCCTGGGTTTCACGCTCTTGCGATTTGTCTGACGATCGCAAGAGCGTGAAACCCAGGGTCACAAACTCACACCTCTCTATATGAATATGTCAGCTCTGTCACTGATATTGAGCACTTTCAAATAAGTACCACGCATATATAATATATAAATAATATAGTATATATAACGAATTGCATATATATATATATATATATATATATATATATATATAAATTTCACACACGCACACACACACACACACACACAACACACACACATATATATATATATATACATATATAAACAAGTATATCACGGATAAAGTTTATGCATGTAGAGTGCTGTGTAGGTTAAATTCCGAACACGGTAAGCACGTTGTTACCATGTTCGTAATTGAAGTTAATAAATGTAGGTTTTCTCTCTTTTTTTTAAATGCCTCTATAACTCCTTATTTTATTTGACATGAGGATGACGCTGTTATGTATGTATTATCAACAAGTATATCACTGATAAAGCTACGTGTTAGTAGATAAATCTAGAAAACTTAATTATGTTAAGATTTTGCTGACACACACACGCACATACACGCATATATATAATATTAAAAATATATATTATCCCGCACTGGTAGCACGGCTCGGAATTTCATGCACAATGGATTCTTCAGGTGCTGATTATAGACTGACCGTTACATAATTTCAATTTTAATAAAAATAGCTTGGATTACAGTTTTTTTAATTAAAAAAATATATTCGGCATCTAAAATAAGCGATATGTTTTTTTTAAAAATCATATCACCCCGAGCAAGGCGGTAACGCCACTGATGTGCAAGGGGCTATGTAAGAGTGAAAAGATTGGAAAAGAGAAAGCCGGAAACCACATCCTAAACAGGAAACAAGGGATGAGCCTCTTCACCTGTTCAATAGACGTGGGTGGAGTGTGAACCGGGCGATAGTTTAGTGTATATATATATATATATATATATATATATATATATACATAAATTTTTTTCAATATTTTTATTATAAGAAGTTATAATAAAAATATTATAATAAGTTATAATAAGTTATAATAAGTTATAATAAGAATATTACAATAATAACATTGCTCTACTTTGTATCGAGCAATTTGAAAAGTAAATGCTATGAATTGTTGATCCTTACTCAATTTGTACTTACTCTTACTAATATATATATATATATATATATATATCGTTTTCACCATTTATTTTAGCATATCACCTGAAGAGGTACAGTTTTGTTCTGAAACTTGAAAAATTTTGTGTAGTGATATGTATTATGTTTTTATAAACCATTGTAATAACAAAATTACAGTATCGTTCATTCAGCAATGAATTAGAACACTCTCAGCTATTGGGCGTGTATAATGATAATATACACGCTAAAAGCCTGCCTCCTTCAGATACACACACACACACACACACACACACACACACACACACACACACACACACACATATATATATATTAGTTATGTAGGGTTATGCATGTTCTTGGTGTGTTCACCGTTGATATTATTGAGTGTTGAATATATATATATATATATATACTAGCAGTATAGCCCGGCGTTGCTCGGGTGTAATGAAAGCTTTAAAACTAATCCATGGTCCTGGAGCTCAGACACTTTGGACGTTGGCACGAAAGACTAAAAGACAATAGTTGTTTCCAGTTAAAGCGAAAACGTAGACTGAAAGAAAAATCAATGGATGTAAATCAAATTTTGTTTTCCTGGTATCGATATCAAATTTTCTGCACTATTGTAAGAACTGCAACCTTGAAACTTCTGAATATCGTTTCTTATGTCTTTGTCTATTAGTGTATCAAATTTGATTAAAATCGGACCACTCCTTCTATAACCCGATTTTTTCGATTATCGATTTTTGATATTTGTCGGGGGTACCTCGACACAAAACCTAGCTAAGAACACTTGCAGACGCTTATAGTACAACTGTGTAAATTTTCAAGAAAATTGGTTCAGCCGTTTTGGAGTCTATAGGTAACGGATACACACACACAGACACATACACAAAGTTCCATTTACAAATAAGTTTATATATATATATATATATATATATATATATATATATATATATATATAAAACGTAGCACACTTGGTATATTATTCAGGTAAATTCCGATAGAGACGCACTCAAAAGAACTCAATGTTAAATTCATTTATTTAATTTAACAGAGTAATATAATTTAGAAAATATTTTAGATTTATCACAATGGTTAATACATATTTCACCGCATATAGCGGCTCGTTAGACCCAAATGTGACAACAGTTGATCCTCAAAATACCCACTACCCGCCTCCAAAATTCTTTTTAGAAATTTATATTCGAAATATGGACATGTGAGCGTCTATGTAATTTTTTTTGGCGGGGGAGGGGAATTTTGAGGATCAGTTGTTGTCATATTTGGGTCTGACGAGCCGCTATATGCTGTGAAATATGTATTACCCATTGTAATAAATCTAAAATATTTTCTAATATATATATATATAAGTAGGTAAAAAAATATACATATAGGTGCTTAAAAATCGTGAAAAAAGTAGATATATATTGAAAAAATTTTCAAAATATAATAAAAACAAAAGTTTGTCGTCAAAATTTTGTCGTCCTGGGTATGACGATAAACTACATCCGGCAGCAAGGCATCTGATCGGAAGGTTTCGAGGAGCGTGGAACCACCTCTTAATTGCTATTGTTCCCAGATCCATCCTGACTAGGAGTGGTATCGCCTTTTAGGGTCCCAGCTATGAGTAAATAGTCAAACCCCAAACTTGGGTCAAAACTTTCTGAAAGTATAACAATATATTTTTATAGAAAAAATACCAGTAATACATTTTGGGGAAAAAATTGCCTGTAACACATTTTAGAAAAATTTTGATTAAAATTCCTTTGCTTTGCTTTTTTTTCACTCCAACGTGGGACCATACATTTTGGACATGAACTTTGAGCGCATATAGGCCCTTGAAAATTGCATTAATCTGGAAATATCATTCAAATATCTGATAATTGTCAGAGTTTAGTGAAAAATTCACGGCTTATTCAGAAGTGAATGAATTTATTTTTTAAATGTTTCATTTTGGGGAGATCTTTGTAAAAATATGTATTATTTTCTCAAGAAAAATATTTTTCGATAATAATTAGTTTTTAGAAGACATTTAATTAGATTGTTTCATAAACTTCTAATTCATTTAAAATTCTCTGTTAATTTCTAGCGGTCAAGAGATATTGTTATTAAATTAAAACTGTATTTACTAATCATAAATGGTAAAAGTCCGAATGACTCCCAGTATTTAAAAAAAAGAATTTTAAATTGTGTGTGTGTGTGTGTGTGTGTGTGTGTGTGTGTGTGTGTGTGTGTGTGTGTAAACGTGTCGATTTTTGTAAATACGTACGTCCATACACGACATCATCAGAAAATAAGGAGGTATAATTATGAACAAATATAAATGTTTCGGAATTTATGAAAGTGTTACATTTGTGAGATATCTAGGAATCTAAAAGGCCGTATTTACGAACATAAGCAAGACCTACTTTGAAGGCAACCCTTTAAACTCGCACGTTGCTTATTACTATAAGCGTTATATTTTGTGGGTAGCCGTATTTGAGTTGGCATTCCTGTTAAGTAATAAAACTTGAAACATTCGTCACTGGTGTAATGGTTAGTGGCTCAGAATGATAAATCGGTGAACCGGTTTCAAATTCCAGTCAAATTCATTACATTCATCTTCGCGCCTATAACTTTGGGAATAATACGAATTCATTCCCAAACTCAAGATATGAGTTAAATAGTAGCGAAAACTAGGCGTTGAAAACTTGGCTAGGAACCCATTAATGAGAAGAACAATTCAGATTTCAAAACCTAAAAAGGTGTGTTTGGGGAGTTCGTGACATATTATGCACACAAATTCATTGTGTTCAGCTCTCCCGAAAAATGTGGGTGGTTCTTTACATACTTTCACCAGCAATATGTGTGGGGTAGTTCGGCTGCACTGTCATAAGAGCTGAACTTTTGTATCGTCATATATATATATCATACGCCAATAGCCAGAGTGCGCTATATATATGAATATATATATATAGCGCACTCTGGCTATTGGCGTATGATACATGATACGCTAAATAGTCTACCTCCTTCTACCTAGCGCCCATAGCTCAGAGGTAGAATCGCTGACTGACATCAATTTGGTCGGGTTTCGATCTTGTTATAAAAGCAATCAGATATATAACCGTGCTGATGAGTTGTGATACAACAAAACAGATCTGTCTGCGGATGACTATGTATAGATATATATATATATTAAATCATGGATTTTATTTTAATCCGTCATTTTTAGTGGATACCCGTATTTGAGTAGAAGCTCAGTTTTGTCTTAAAATAGTTTTTCGTCTGCTCACTCGAGAAATCTTATTAAAGAAAATCTACCCTCCAGCATGTTGTGGATGTGCGTTGTGGTGCAGTGGATATCGGCGGCTCGGAACGAGAAATCGGGGAGCCGAGTTCGAATTCCAGCTGAATTCATTGCATTCACTTCCGCGCAAATACCCTTGGGAAAGGTATTAATCCGTATATTCCTTCCAGTTATGGGTTAAATAACAGGACAGATTGGGTTCTATAGCCTTGGTCGGCAACCAGTCTACCGCAGAAAGCAATGGCAACCTACTGCGGGATGATCTTCTGCCCATTCAGTCATGTCTCTTTCGAGATATGATCACCCAAGCGTGTATCACGTATGGCACTTAACTGATTGGCCCTCCAGCAAGATTTGAATCTGCGTTCCACTAACTTCTGATCCGAAGTCCTTTAACGGCTCGGCCACAAATAGGTCCAAATTCAAGCAAAGTTCTATTTGAATTTAAAGCACACTCACCCGCTCAGATTTCTTGAAAGCCAAATCTACTCAGTTTCATGCCCGAAACGTAAAAAAAGCAGTTTCGATAGATAGATAGATAGATAGATAGATAGATAGATAGATAGATAGATAGATAGATAGATAAGAACTGGGTTTAGAATAACGCAAGAACGAATAAGGGGAAATGGTCAGTTCCAAGTTTGTGTCATGCCAGTTTTGCAAGTGGAGGGGACGTGACTACTTTGAAAATCAGCATTCGAAAATTCCCGACGCCTGTGGAAAATATGCCCCGCTCTCAGCCACCACCTACGTACATAAATATTTATATGTAGATCGATTTTTTATCACATCATAGACTAATTTTTCGATATCTTATTGTGTGTGTATGTTTGAGGGAGAAAGAAAGAGAGAGAAGGTAGAGAGAAGAAAAGAGAAAGAGGGAAAAAGAGTGGAAAGGAAAGAAAGAGAAGAAGGGAAAGAGAGAGGAAGGGAAAGAGAGAGAGGAAAGAGAGAAAGAAGGAAAAGAGAAGGTAAGAGAGAAGGAAAGAGAGAGATGGAAAGAGATAGAGGAAAAGAGAGAGAGAAGGAAAGAGAGAGTGAGAGAGAGGGAGAGGGAGAGAGAGAGAGAGAGAGTGAGAGGGAGAAAGAAAGAGCATGACCGTACTGTGAACCTATTTACGAGTAAGGACACGAACAAAAGTTCAAGTAGAAACATTAACATACACCGTTCACTGAACAACAGATGGGAAATGATCAAGTTATCATGAAGCATTGAACAGAGTAGGACCGGTGAAAAAAATCAAGACTGTATTAAAGATAAGAAAGAGGGTGGTTAAGGAGGGAATAAGAGAGAGAGAGAGAGAGAGAGAGAGAGAGAACATGAGGAGGGAAAGAGAGATAATGTGTTAGTTGTGGGGAACACCACTACCACATTATCCCTTTTTCTATCGTTTTTAAAGGATCGTCTTTCGCTTCTTCATCATGACCCAAATAATCAAATTAGCAACACTAATCACGAAGTATAAAGAGACAAGAAACTTTCACTAGAAACAAAGAAGAGAGTACTGGATTGCTATGTGATGTCAGTTTTTCAATATGGCAATGTTGGACAATATCATCAAAGATGAAGGAAAAACTCGAAGCAACTGAAATGTGGTTCTACAGAAGGATGCTGCGGATATCATGGACCGAGCATGTGAGCAATGACGAGGTTTTGGAAAGGATGGAGACGAAAAGAAAATTAATATTGAGTATCAAAAAAAGAGAACAAAAGTTCCTGGGACATGCAATGAGGAAGGAGGGCTTGAATAGCCTGCTACTAACAGGCCAGATAGAGGGAAAACGAGACAGGGGAAAAGGGCGGATAACATATTTGAAGGGTTTGAGCAGGTGGATGACAGAACGGGGTTTGCGTGGTGTTACAGGAGAAAGCGTGCTAAGAACCACCAGTGATAGGGAGACATGGAAGGCCATGATCGCCTACGTCCTGAAAGGACAAGGTACATAGAAGAAGAAGAAGAAGAAGAAGAAGAAGAAGAAGAAGAAGAAGAATCACAGCAGAATCAGACCAGACATAAGACAAGAACAGAGCGGTTTCGTCTAGGACACTCGAAAAAGGAACGCGATATCTATGCTTAGAATGTTATTAGAAAGGGCAATACAAATGCAGAAGGATGTATACCTGTGTTTCGTAGACTACGCAAAGGCATTCGACAAAGTACGATACAGAGTTGATAGAGATGCTCAGCAACCTAGACATATTCTGGAAATACATTAGAGTAATCAAGACCCTCTTCTAGCAGCAAACCGTCTGCATACGAACAAAAAACGAATTTAGCAGATATACAAAGATAGAAAGGAGCTTAAGACAAGGATGTCTCTACTCACTAGATCTCTTCAACTTATACAGCAAAGTAATTCTGAGAGCCCTAGAAGTCATGCCAGGATTCATCATAGGAAACCACAACCTGAACAATATAAGATACGCAGATGATACAGTGCTGATAGCAGACATATAAAGGAAACCACAAGACCTCTTACAGAAATGTAGCTGAAGAAAGAGAAAACAAATGACTACTTATAAACTACAAGAAAACTGAATGCATGATCATCAGTAAAAAATGGAGTCCAAAATGCAACTACAGGCTGGGGATACTAAACTCAACCAGGTTCAGAAATTGAAATACCTTGGAAGTGTTCTAACAGAGGACGGAAAGAGCGACAATGAGATCCGAAGGCAGATTGGCCAAGAATATATTCCAGAAGATGAGTAGATTATTGAGAGACAGGAAAATTTCGCTAAAAACAAAGAAGAAAGTATTGGATTGCTATGTGATGTCTGTTCATCAATATGGCAGTGAATGCTGAACAATCTCATGAAGGATGAAGGAGAGACTTGAAGCAACCGGTATGTCGTTCTACAGAAGGATAATGAGGATACCAAGGACCGAACATGTGAGCAACAATAAAGTTTTGGAGAGGATGGAAACGGAAAAAAAACTTAACATCAGGAACAGACTGCTGAAGCTCCTGCAACATGTAATGAAGAAAAAAGGCTTAGAGAATCAGATGCTCACAGGTCAGATAGAGAGAAATAGAGACAGGAAAAAGCAACGCGTAACTTACTTTATGGGTTTGGGCAAATTAATGACATAGCATGGTTTGCGAGGTGTAACAAGAGAAAGCGTGTTAAGAGCTACAAGAATAGGAAAATGTGGAGGGCCATGATCGCCCACGTCCTGAAGAGACCAGGCACATAGAAAAAATTCTCTTATTTATGAAAACTAAAACCGCTGCCAATCTGCGCAGACACACCCAGGAATAGCTAAAAAAAGAAATTTATCTCCCTCCACTATTTCTTTTTGGTTCTTCTTTCTTGACTCTTATCGCCTTGCGATTTGATCCCAGCAGACCATACCCAAACTGACACGGTTTACGTAAGCAATGGTTTTCTTATATTTTTCAGTCCTGGGTTTGACGTTAAACTGCATCCGGTAGGAAGGCCTCTGATTGGGAATTTGTGAGGAGCATGGAACCAGTTCTTAATTGCTATTGTTCTCAGGTTTACCCTGACCCAGGGTGGTAGCACCTGTTTGTTATGGGCAAAAAGTTAACCTACAATCTGAGGTTAAAAAACTATGAAAGTATAAAAATACACTTTTATAGAAAAATATACATTTTTGAAGGAAAATTATTACCAACAATAAATTTTTGAAGAAAAAATTAGTACCATAGCACATTCTTGAAGGAAAATGCAAAGCATTTTTTAATACAAAACTAGAAGATATTTTCCGTTTTCTAAAATAAAAAAGAATAAAAACAAAATTTTAATTAAAATCTGACTAAATTAATCTTCTCACTATAACCGAACATTAAAAAATATCTTAAAACCCCGCCTTTTTGGCATTAAATAACCCAAAGAGGTTAATATGCCGTTAAACAAAAGTCAAACTCAGATTCATTTACACAAAATAGGTTTTTATAGAAAAATATATATTTTTGAAGAAAAGATTATGACTATAACACGTTTTTGAAGGAAAAAAAGATTTTTTGCAAAGCATTTTTGAAACTAGAAGACATTTTCAGTTCTCTACAATCAAAAAAGATAAAGCATAGATAAAGAAAAACAATGAACCCCTTAATCCATCATAAAACACCCGGAAGTGAAATTAATAAATATGTTACACTAATTACATTAATACACTAATTACATAAATAATACACTAATTACATTAATACACTAATTACATTATATTAATAATATTAATAATATTAATACACTAATTACATTATAAATATGTTACACTAATTACATTAATACACTAATTACATTAATACACTAATTACATTAATACACTAATTACATTAATTACATTAATAAATATGTTACACTTCAAATTCGCTGGTGTATGGAGTAGGTATAATAAATTTCATATAGGAGATAAAGAACATAGAACAGGCTGCACTAGGGATACTTTCACCCAACACCGCAAATTGATACCAAAACAAAAATGTTAATCTCAGAACTCGAGGTATATGCTTAAATATCCTCATCAGATTATGATATGGATGTCATTCATAGACTCGTTGAGAAACATCTAAACTGATGCAATAAATATACATACACCTTGGTCCCCCCCTCACAGAACTATGATTGGTTGTGTCAGCCATAAATACAGACTAAGGCGGGGACGCCTAGGACTACGACTATTTGAACGTCTGTTGACTACGCCTATTGCATAAACCTACTGATTAAGCATACTGCCTACGACTACTACGAGTGCCAGTCCATTACGGCTATTTGCTAGATTGTCCCATCCAGTTACATTGCCAAAATCACTTAGCTACTTCGAATAATATATATACCCCCTTTCAGAGACATATAAACTATCAGCTGCAAACAAACTCTTTCTCAGGTCAATGATTAAAAATGGTTTCCAACGAATGAATGCTGTAGATTATCACATATCTATCTAAACGTATTTATAAATGGAACTTGGTCTGTGTGTGTGTGTCTGTGTGTGTGTCCGTTACCTATAGATTCCGAAACGGCTGAACAGATTTTCATGAAAATTTACACTGTTGTACTATAAGCGTCTGCCAGTGTTCTTAGCTAGGTTTTGTGTCGAGGTACCCCCGATAAATATCGAAAATCGATAATCGAAAAAATCTGGTTATAGAAGGAGTGGTCCGATTTTAATCAAATTTGATACACTCATAGACAAAGACATAAGAAACGATATTCAGAAGTTTCAAGGTTGCAGTTCTTACAGTAGTGCAGAAAATCGATTATATATATAAAAGGCAAGATGTTTGTGTGTGTGTGTGTGTCTGTTTATCTGTCCGTATGACCTTTATACAAATCCACAATTTTTGTCCTATTCTCACCAAACTTCACACAAATATTCTTTAGGCTGAGTCTGAACTCCAGGACCATGGATTAGTTTTAAATCTTTCATTACACCCCAGCAACGCCGGGCTATACTGCTAGTTAAAACTATAAAACTAAGCCTTTATTAAGATAAGAAGAGAAACGACAGAGGGGAGTGATAAATAGCAAAAAAAAAAAAAAAAAAAAAGAAACATCTGACCGGTCTTCGTTCAGCTCTCTTCAAAGCTAGATCGAAAGAAATAAAAATCTGTTTTTGTTTTTTGTTTTGTATTTTTTTACAATGATATTCACCCTGTACAAGGCTCAAAAGCCACTCGAAGTAGAGGGTTTCGCATAATAAAAAGGCTTTACAAGGAACTGGAAACACAATCCTGGAAAGGAAACAAATGATAAACCTCTACATTTGTTCAAAATAGGGGAAGGAGTATAAACCGGACGATAAGTTTACCTATCTACTCCTATTGGGAAAAGAAAAAAGTAATTCAATAGTCAGTAAAAGTTCAGAGTTTTAGACGGAGACGTTAAAATATAGAGATGAAGTAGACTTTAGAAGGAACCGGAAATCTAACCCTAAACTAGAAACAAGGGATAAACATCTAGTTCTGTTCAGAAAATCAGGGAAGTGTATTAACCGGACGATAGGCCAACCTATATATTTCTATTGAGAAAAGAGGATAGCAGGAGGAGCCAGGTATTTGCTAGCGTGGTAGACTAGGTAATGAAGTAGTTACACCCACGGGTGATGGGTACACAGGTGTGATACCCAAAGTGTACGTGTCTCGTCTACCCAGAAATTTAAGCAACAGAAACAGGACAATTTCGCTAGAAACAAAGAACCGAGTACTGGATTGCTATGTGATGTCAGTTCTTCAATATGGCAGTGAATGTTGGACAATATCATCAAAGATGAAGGAAAAACTTGAAGCAATTGAAATGTGGTTCTACAAAAGGATGCTGTGAATATCATGGATCGAGCATGTGAGCAATGATGAGGTTTTGGAAATGATGGAAACGAAAAGGAAATTAATACTGAACATCAGGAAGAGACAGTTGAAGTTCCTGGGACATACAATGAGGAAAGAGGGCTTGGAGAACCTGATACTAACAGGCCAGATAGACCGAAAAAGAGACAGGGGAATGCAGCGGATAACATATTTGAAGAACCTAATCAGGTGGATGACGGAACGAGGTTTGCGAGGAGTAACAGGAGAATGCGTGCTAAGAGCCACCAGGGATAAGGAGACGTGAAAAGCCATGATCGCCTGCGTCCTGAAAGAACAGGGCACATAGATGAATACGAATTCTCCATGAATCAGAAACATCGTACCGGTTTGAGATCTCAGGTACCGAGACAAGCTTGCTTGTATATGAGGACTAATAGAACCACTGGGAAAAGTTGCTAGATGTGCATAAGTTTCCCCTTCTTCTGTTAGATTTGATATCAACTTGAAAATAGAAATAATTTGATCGGAGTTACTTTTAGAGGTCTACGGTAGGTGGGAGTCTTTCCATCTAGTATCTGCGTTGTGGTGCAGTGGATATCGGCTTGGAACGAGAAATCGAGGAGCCGATTTCGAATTCCAGTTGAATTCCTTGCATTCACTTACTTCATGTTAAACAATAAACGAATTATTTATCAAAATTCGAACAAGATATGCAAAGAGATGTAGATTTCATAACCGATTTCAACAAACCTCACAAATGTTCAATGTACTCACGCGACACAAGTCAAGTCTGTATTCCAGCTCCTGCGAAATACGCCCCCGCAACCGAATCTATGGATGTGCGTTGTGGTGCAGTGGATATCGACTCGGAACGACAAATCGGGGGGGCCGATTTCGAATTCCAGTTGAATTCCTTACCTTCACTTACGTGGAAATACCCTTGAGAAAGGTACTAACCCGTCTCTTTCCTCCAGTTAAGGGTTAAATAACAGGACAGATTGGGTTCTATAGCCTTGGCTGGCAACAAGTCTACCGCAGAAAGTAATTGCAACCTAGTGCGGAATAATATTCTGCCCAGTCAGTCATGTCTCTTTTGAGACATGATCGCCCAAAAGGGTGTATCACGTATGGCATTTAACTGACTGTCTGACTGACCTGCGTTACGGGAGGTTATTTAGGGGAATAACTGTGGGATTGACTATAACTATTTAACCCTATATCACCAATTATTTTTGGAAAAATGTTTCATTTTCAGACAATATTTTTTTTAATTATTTGTCAAACAGAATATAAGCATTCCGTACTGCAATATCCATCAAATGGAAGAAAATTTACTTGACTGTTTCAAAAAGACTAAGAAATTGAACTCGTTTCAAGCTCAGAAGGGTAAAAAAAGAATCAAGATCAACGTATAAAACAAGTGTTGCCGGTTTTGAAAAGATTCTATACAGCTGATAGTTTAGATGTTTCTAAACATCTATAAGAAAGTCTTGATCTGATGAGACGTATTTAAGAATATATATAAACTAACAGTATAGCCTGGCGTTGCTCGGGTGTAATGAAAGTAATGAAAGCTTTAAAACTAATCCATGGTTCTGGAGTTCAGACTCTTTGGACGTTGGCACGAAATGCTAAAAAGCAATAGTTGTTTCCAGTTAAAGCGAAACCGTAGACTGAAAGAAAAAAATGAATGGATGTAAGTCAAATTTTGATTTCCTGGTATCGATATCAAATAAGTTTTTTCGTCGTAAACTGAATTTTGAAGGCTAAATAAGTCCTCTGAGTAAATGGTATCATGGCTGAGACTAAGAACTACAATTATACCAAACCAGAAGCAAAAACTAAAATAAAAGGGCTGAAAAAAATACAGACATACAGCTAAGAACACTCGCAGACACTTATAGTACAACTGTGTAAATTTTCAAGAAAATCGGTTCAGCTGTTTCGGAGTCTATAGGTAACGGACACACACACACACACACACACACACACACACACACACACACACACACACACACACACAGACAAAGTTCCATTTATAAAAAAGTTTAGATATTTTAATGAAACTTAGTCCCCCATTCAGAAGATCTTTAAGCATTTAGTTTGAGTTTGAGTTTTGTTCAAAGACATATCAATCCCTGTGGGTTATTTAATGACAAAAAGGTGGGGTTTTAAGGTATTTTTTAATGTTCGGTTATAGGGAGAAGATTGATTTAATCAGATTTTATAGAAAGTTTTTTGTTCTTATTTTTTTTATTTTAGAAAACTGAAAATGTCTAGTTTTGTACGAAAAAATGTGTTATGTTAATTTTTTCTTCAAAAACCTATTGGTAATAGTTTTCCTTACAAAAATGTATATTTTCTATAAAAGTCTATTTTTATGTATATATTTCTATAAAATTGTATTTTTATACTTTCATAGTGTTTTGACCTCAGTTGGAGGGGGGTTTAACTATTTGCACATGGCTGGGATCCGAACAGGTGCTACCACTCCGGGTCGGGGTTGACCTGAGAACAACAGCAATTGAGAGGTGATTCCATGCTACTCACAACCTCCCAGTCAGAGGTCTTGCTGCTGGATGCAGTTTAGCGTTATGCCCAGGACATTTTTAACAAAAAATAGCCTACATAGCATCCTGGTGCTTGACTCTCCTTCAAAATATCCACGCAGTACCCAAACTCATTCAATATCGTTTCACAGGCGACTTAGTAACAACAAGGCGGTATTTCCATGTGCGTAGTAAGACTCTCTTTGATCAGTTGTAAAATGCCTCGCAAGTCCGTATCTATATATTCAGAATGACCAGACCTTGTGTACGTATAGCTAAGGAAAAGAAGAAAAATCAGCTTTAGACAATAATTTCTAAATACGTAAACATATCAACAGAACTGTAGAGCCTATTTGTGAAAGAAAGACTTTATTTTCCACAATAAATCTTTATTTTGAAAATAATACCTTTCCTCGCCAAAGCACTTAAATAGTAGATAATTTATATTAATCCCAGAAAATGAACCATCCATCAAAGATCCCTGAGTTTCCAAATCATAATATATCAGTCAGTTAAATCCCATTTGTGATACACGCTTGGGCGATCACGTCTCGAAAGAGACATGGCTGTCGGGGGAGAAGATTTTTCTACAGTAGGTTGCTATTATTATTGCGGTAGACTAGTTGCCAACCAAGGCTAGAGAACGTAATTTGTCCTACTGTTTAACCCATAGCTAGAGGGAGAAGAGATGAATTAATACTTTTCCCAAGGGTATTTGTGCATAAGTTAATGTAACGAATTTAACCGGAATTCGAACTCGACTCTCCAATTTCTCGTTCGTAGCCGATATCCACTACACCAGAACGCAAATCCCCAACATATACCATTCCTTAAAATGACTAATGATGATTAAAAGCGCTCGGACAATATTTACGAACAATTTTTATACACACAAGAACCAAACATCGGTTGGTTTTTTATTTATTTATTTTTTGCAAGTGGTGAGGGGATTATAGCATGTGCTTTCTGAACGTAGGTGGTCGTGACTCTCCACATATCCTTTTCTTCTTTATTCTTATTTTATGTACCGTGTCCCTTCAGGACGTAGACGATCATGTCCCTTGTAGTTCTTAATATATTTTATCTTTTTTTTTTCTCTCAGGCCCTGCTCTGCTTATCGATTTGTTTAAGCCCATCAAGTGTGTCACGCGCTGTTTATCCTGTCCGTCTATCTGCCTTGTGAGGGGAACCTCGACGTGGTGCAATGGTTAGTAATCTTGTCTCTCTAGAAGCATTACAATTGTGTAGTGAGTTCGATCCTCACTGGATACCCCCATACTTTCGGCTTTCTGCCATATCTAAGCGGCGCTTCTGGTCGGGTGCCCCTTCTATTCTCCTCCAACAGCTTCTTTCCTCGCACTTCCCGTCTGTGGAATTCCCTACCGCATGCTTGCTTCCCCGACGGCTACAACCTCCAGGAGTTTAAATGTAAGGTCAATAGACACCTCCTAACACACTAACTCACTCCCACTCTCTCCAACTCTCTCCCTATGTACATCCTAAGTCGTCTATCACCCTCCTTCTGACATTTCCTATACCCAATCCCTCTATGTAATCCCCTGCGCTATAGTGGCAGTGGAATGCCTTGCTTGGGGTGATACGATTAAAAAAAATATCAAACATGTGCTTTATGAGTATCAGATTCTCTAAGCCGTCCTTTCTAATTACGTATCCCAGACTCTTCAACTGTCTTTTCCTGGTGTTTAATTTTAAGTTTTCTTTTAGTTTCCATTCTCTTCATAATCTCGTCGGTGCTTATCCGTTCGGTCCATGATACCCTAGACCTCTTCAAAAAGAGCTATTTCATCTAACTTATGAAAACTGATATTATTCCCATTCGCTTACTTCTCCCAACAAAAGCAATTCTGCATTCATTGTATCTTTGTATTTTATCTCTTCGGCTACTTTTCCCGACAAAAATAATTGTATTCTCCAACTTTTAGAGAAATCATCTTGAAAATCACTTAAAATTAATATCAACCATCTGAAAATAGGGTAACGCCCATAATATTTGTGATAACGAATTTATTTTCGAATTTTCTAGATAAACTGCTCGAGCGTAGGATCAAGAAATGTGTGTTGTTGATGCTAGAAGTGCTATCATCGGGGTTAAGCTTTTGAATTTGAGCATTTTGGATGTTTATTTTCTAGCGTTTAGGTTGGAATAATGTAGTCAGTGAAAGTAAGTTTAAATGTTGTTTTTTTTTTCAATATATTTCTCTTCATCACCTATGTATTCTGGACTACATATTTTAAGTTAAAAAATTCTATTATCCGAAGCAAATTTACTGTAACTGCAGGTCCTGTTTGACCAAAAAGATTTGATGAGTTATATGCTCCGAGGAGTTCTTATAACGTTATAATATAATCATTAAGCGCTACAAAAAAATTATTGAAATTTCATTCAATTAAAGGAGAGAAGGGTACTAGATGAAAAATAAAAAGATTCCATTAATAATTTCATTCATTTAATTAAATCTTCATATATATATATATATATATATATATATATATATATATATATATATATATATATATAGTTAATACAGATATATACAACTAGTACTACGTAAACCAGTCTTTCCTGCCACATGGTCAGATTATCGGTGACTGAACCGGTTATCACACCAGGTTTTTCTGGTAAGGAGGATCGCTAGACTTCCAGCCAAATTAAAAACAATTCCTTTAAAAAAGTGTGTGGTGATACCGAGCAAAAGCTATTGGACCGGATGTTTGCTCTATAACGACCAGAAAGCAAATGACCAAAAGTCGTCGTTGCGCATCCGGGTTCGCGCAGATGTTCCGGTTGAAAAATAAAAATTAATCAAATATTAAATTTCCATTTCGCGAGCCTACGCGAATTTTATTTATCAGCCAATGGGAAGCCCAGACTCAAATAGAAGTGTCAAATCTCAAACGAGCTGCTTTGATCCAAAAAGCAGATATAAAAAGCCGAGACAGAAAGCACCCAGCAGACAAACCGACGGAGACAGACGAGCGTGATTAGTATCTTCCTTGACCAAGTCAAGTGGCTACTACGTTCGCCTCCCTTCACTTCTCCTTACCTTCTTCTTACAAGTGGATGAATTCTTTCATGGGATCAACTACTATCTAACACAGTCCTGAAAGTTTAATGCAAATCCGACAATTATCTGATATTTGCAAGAATTTCAAATCAATGTGATTTTCACTGCAAAAGTCGCTCAAAATTCCCAAACTAATTTAAAATCCCGCGTTGACAACAGAAAACAAGATTTTTAACCAAAAGTTCCACAGTTCTAAAAAAGATATATATATATATATATATAAGAATTTTTACACAAAAAACATCCTTTGATCATTCATCTTACTTATAGCACAAAGGTTTTGATGATAAAAGTTTGTCTTTATTATGATCTGTTCATTTTTTTCATCATACATCCTCTTTTTTTAGCGAATTTTTTGAGGCACGTGTATATATATATAGGTACAAAAGAAAAGAAAAAATGTAATAAATAAGTCTTACGGTAATTTTTTTTAAAGTCGTGTACAGTATTCGAGATAGGACAGATAGAGTCAAGTATAGACCGACAATTAAAATCGTTTAAAATTCCGGTCAACGTAAGCCTCCTGGCACCAGATTGTCTGAACATCGAACGGTCGTGAAACTGAGAATTGTTCAAGGAAGCTTACTGTGATCGGAATGTTAATGGATTTTAATTGTTTTCTATACATAACAACGTATATATATATATATATATATATATATATATATATATATATATATATATATATATATATACACGACTTTTCACATGACTGATACACATTACCGTACCACATAGACTAAGAAAGACTTCATGACTTTGGATTTATATGGTTCAGCTCATATATATATATATACTAGCAGTATAGCCCGGCGTTGCTCGGGTGTAATGAAAGCTTTAAAACTAATCCATGGTCTTGGAGCTCAGACTCTTTGGACGTTGGCACGAAAGACTAAAAAGCAATAGTTGTTTCCAGTGAATGCATGTAAGGGAATTCCACAGGCGGAAAGTGCGAGAAAAGGATGTGGTTTCCAGCTTTCTCTTTTCCAATCTTTTCACTCTTTTCTTTTTTTTTTCAATTGGAGTAGATAGACTAAACTATCGCCCGGTCTATTGAACAGGTGAAGAGGCTCATCCCTTGTTCCTTGTTTAGGATGTGGCTTCCGGCTTTCTCTTTTCCAATCTTTTCACTCCTACGTAGTCCCCTGCGCTTCAGTGACGTTACCGCCTTGCTCGGGGTGATATGATTAAAAAAAAAAAAATCACCACTCAATGTGCGATATTTTATTTTTCATTTGAATCCATCATGCACATATACAAATCTACCATCAGCCCGTGCATTGATTATTGCTGTCATATCTGGTCGGGCTATTCATCTTGGGTTCTTGATAAAATCAAAAGGAGAATCTGCAATGTAGTCGATTCTGACCTGGCGGTTCGACTCCAGTCTCTCTCTCTCTCTCTCTCTCTCTCTCACCGACTAGATGTGACTTCCCTCTGTCTCTTCTAAAAGTACTTTCGCGGATTCTGCTACTATGAGCTTAGCTTCCTGGTGTCCACTCTGCACGAATTTACTCGAGCTACTAGACTGGCAACTAGGTCCCACCATTTTACAGTGAAAACAATTCAGTGTAACCACAACTTTTACTTTTACCGCTTATTTTTTTCTCGCACTTTCCGCCTGTGGAATTCCTTTTCGTATTTTTGCTTTCCTGATAGTTACAATCTCCAATCTCTTATCACCATGACTATCATCCGTCATCTCCCTTTACGCTTTTCTCTCCCGCAGCTCTCTTCCCGTTCTTTTTTTACCCATTCTCCAACACCTAAAGGGACATGTTCTACTTTCTCTCCATTCTCTTATCATGTAACCCCCTGCGCACCAGTGGCAAATCTGTCTTGATTGGAGTGAGACGATTATATATATATATATATATATATATATATATATATATATATAATAAATAAATTTCGATGTTCAAAACTGTTGAATGATCATTTCAACATGAAATCCCTAAGAGAGATTTCACATCTCATCGGCAACTACCACATTTTAAAAAAAAAAAAATTCTCTTAGGGATTTCATATTGAAAATGATCATTCAACAGTTTTGAACATCGAAATTGATTTTATTTTATAATTGGCTCTGTAATTTTAATTACATTGAGCTCTCCACCTGTATCATTTTTTTTAATATTAAAATATTTATATTAATTAGGATCGGGTCTTTGGGATTTACCTTCCTACTTTTCCTTTTGGATTAAAGTTATTATATATATATATATATATATATATATATATATATATATATAAGAGTGAGCATTGAAGTCAACACTCAGGGGCGACATGTGGCCTGATGATTGCTCTTAGCATGAAACAGTCACTCGCCTCTGAGTGTTGATTCAATGTTCACTCTCACTCTCTCTCTATATATATCCACAGATTCGCTAAAAATGTGAGCATACCATGATGGAAAAATGTGCCAAACCTAATAAAATGTTTTATCATCAAAATCTTTATGCTATTATTAAGCGGAAAGACGAAAATATGTTTTCATTATTAAATTATATTTTTTTTATCCTTTTCAGCACGTTCGAAATTTTCGTTAAAAGTATTTTCTTGCATCAGTGGGAGGGGGAGACAAAACTTTGGATCTTTTTTGCAGTGAAAAACACATTGATTTGAAATCCTGGCATAAATGAAATAATTGTTGGATTTTTATGGAATATTCAGGACAAATCATTAATGAATGAAGTTAATTTAGAAATGTATCTCTTTTTTTTTTTAGAAAATCTTGGTAAAGAAATTTTTTAATATTTGTTACACTTAATTTATTTAATTTTATAAAATTCATTATTGTACCGCTTATTTGTTATATTAGTTATAAGCACAAGTCCTTAAAGAATTTAAATCATCAATTCTGTTTTTGTAAAACAGGATGCCCAGTTACAGAAATCTGCCCCGGATCGTAAAATAAACAAATACAATAAAACTAAAATATTAATTAAAGTTTTTAACTTTTTTTATGAATTAGATATATTATGGACACTATTTTGTTAAGAAAACACTTTTTTCGATGAATTTTTAACGAATTATTTACATTTTATTATAATTTTAATTAAAATAATTTGTAAAAGTTTAGATTTTTAAAATTTATATATTAATTTGTACCAATAAGATGATATTAAGTAAAAACTAATCAAACATGGAAAAGCTTACTACAATTTAACGACCCCAATGTTTTATATAAAATTTTGAATTTTTTTGGCATGTGTATAAACGATCCGATTTTTCTAAATAGGGATGTCCATGCAGGGCATAATCAAAAAATAAAAGTGATAACTATAGTAAATTTAATGCTAATTTATTTAAAATTCGATAAAACATTAGATCTCGGAGAATAATTTCTAACTCTCCATTATTCTTAAAAGAATAATGGAGAGTTAGAAATTATATAAAAAGGCAATCATGTTATATTCCTTAAGTAATTTTTAATACCCTGTTACAAAAAATTGGATAAACTCTCTGTCGGTTAACTTGTCAACACCTTAAAACAACTACCGCTGTGTTAAAAAAAAAAAAATGCACTTCTGCGATATTTTAAAGAAAATAATATTTGTTTCGAATCATAACTTAAACTTTACACCAGTTAATAATCTTCAAATAAAGTTTAAAAAAATATATATTTGCTTTTTTAAAGATTTTTTTTATAAGGATGCTTTTTTAATATAGATGCTTAATGAGTTAATTTTAATAAATACACTTTCTTGCATGACAGATCACTGAAATGTCACTAAAATACACAACATTGCACGTTAAAAAAAAAAACAAAAAAAAAACTCTCTCCCCCAGTCAGTTTAAATTAGTTTTGTGAAATAGACAAAAAAGTATTTGGTTATTGGAAATATTAAATTTAAGCTTCTAGAATGAAATTAAAACTAACATAAAATCTTCACGAAAGATTTTTAATTTTTAAAAATTCTTACCTTAGGTATCGCTTTTCTATGGAGGTACTTAACACACACACACACACACACACACACACACACACACACACACACACACACACACACACACACACACATAGATGAAAATAATTGGTAATAGCTCATTTCGCGGAGATCTTACAGACCGCTCATCAGATCAAATTAATACAACAATGAATGAGTTAGATTTATCCAGTCAAAAAGCATCATGGGGAGGGGGAATAACGGTGTGAGGAGGTTAGATTTACAGTGTTAGATTTTAGTGGCGTCTGTATTTTATCCCAGACGAAAAGATGACCTTGGCCTCAAAGAAATCGGGGTGAGGGGGTTAGATTTACAACGATAGTTGTTACTGGAGTCTGTAGTTTTATCCCAAGCAATAAGATGAACTTGGCTTCAACTTTTAGTTGGCCATTCTCAAATACATGGCAGTAAATTTAGGGGTCGTATTTTCATCAGAAGAAATTAAACTGTTAGCTTTTGTATGAATTCTAACGGTAATAATAATATCTTCATTTTGTACGTACTAATTTTCTATAATTTTGGTTCAGACAATAATATTTTCTGTTAATTCACCCCAAAATAAAAAGAACTTATATTAACTAAAATTCATCCCCAATTCTTCCAGAGCGAGGCCCTTCCATTGCACTCCGGTTGGGTTGACCTTTGCAATCGCCCCAAATGAGGGCTACTCGGGTGTGTTATTTCTAAATGTGGGGTCTCTATTCACGCTCTCCCCGATAAACAAGCCAGAAACAGTTTTTTTTTTAATTGTAAAAAATTCCTAGTAAGTATCTCAAATATCATTTGTCCTTACAAAATGTGAACAACTCCTTAATCTTCGGTAATTTTTCATTCTGGTGTTTAAAGTTGTTGCGAGGCAAGTTAAATAAACTTTGATTGAATATTTATAATTTCTTGGGGGTGAATTAATATTTGCGAAAAGTAACTTTACATAATTTGGGCTGAATTAACAGAAAAGACCCAATAAATATTTTAAAATTAAAAAAAAAAGAAAAATCCTGAAACATGTACTTCTGTATAATACGTCGCCCCTACACTTTTTCACTTTAATTTTAGTTCAAAGTTTCTCGTATTATGCACAAGAAAATATGGTAAGATTGTTCTACGTCAGTTTTCGGGGATCCCAAGTAATCTCTATTTCTTTTGCTTTCGATGTACCCAGCATATCCAACTATTTACTCATAGCTAGTGGGAGATGAAAGGTATTCATACAGTTCCCATGGACATTAGCGTGTAGTCAGCACTTACAGCCTAGATTGAGATTCGAAATCGCTCTACTGGTTTCATTTTCTGCGTTGACAGCTGTTACAATACCAGCACAATATATAGTATTGATTTTATAAGTTAATGACCGCATTTTTTTCTTTTTTTGTCGAAGGTGAAAACATGTTTTAAAATAATAGCTTATAATGTTTAAGATAAAGAGGGGGAGAGAGTGGGAGAGGAGGAAAATAGAGATTTTTGATTGTGTATCTTTAAGCACGCACGTGTCTGAAAAGGTTGTTTGCAGTTCATTTCTCCAAGAACCGACTCTCTCAACATCATCTGCCCGCCTGGTAACCCACTTAGTCAGAATTGACCTAGAAAAATGTCCTCTTTGGTCTAAGATGTATTTATTGTTTTATTTTTTATTTGTTTATTAATTCAATTTAATTTGATTTATTTTTCATCCCTACAGTTTTTTAAACTTATTTTTTTCAATTTTTATTTGTTCACTCGTTTATTTATTTTATTTTGTTTGTATTTTAATCAGTTCATCTCAAGCAAAG
Organism: Ascarosepion bandense; assembly: GCA_037127315.1. Classification (NCBI taxonomy): domain Eukaryota; kingdom Metazoa; phylum Mollusca; class Cephalopoda; order Sepiida; family Sepiidae; genus Ascarosepion; species Ascarosepion bandense. The sequence goes on along the minus strand of JBBBDQ010001122.1, from coordinate 255,150 downwards.
GTGATAATGCCACTAAGATGCAAGAGGGTTACTGCCATATCACGTTGAAAGACATGTCCCTGTCCGATCACCGAAGTTAAGCAATGTCCAGCCTGGTCATTACCTAGATGGGTAACCGCATTGTAATATCGGTTGCTGTGAGCTTGCATGTGCAGGTGGTGGAAAAGTCTTACATTCGCATTACATTGATAGATTCGTTCCCGTCCGATCACCGAAGTTAAGCAATGTCCAGCCTGGTCATTACCTAGATGGGTAACCGCATTGTAATATCGGTTGCTGTGAGCTTGCATGTGCAGGTGGTGGAAAAGTCTTACATTCGCATCACGTTGATAGACTGGTTCCCGTTCGATCACCGAAGTTAAGCAATGTCCAGCCTGGTCATTACCTAGATGGGTAACCGCCTGGGAATACCGGGTGCTGTGAGCTTGCATGTGCAGGTGGTGGAAATAGCTTACATTCGCATCACGTTGATTTGTTCCCGTTCGATCACTGAAGTTAAGCAATGTCCAGCCTGGTCATTACCTAGATGGGTGACCACCTGGGCATAACAGGTTTTACAAGTTTAGATGTGTGGTTGGTGTAATGGATTATGGTGAAGGTATTTTACAGGAATCAAATAAACTATGACTACAAAAATGATAAAATTTCAATGAAAAAATGTAATATATTTTTTATTATCATCACCTATTTGCTCTGTCTCGTCAGTACGGGGGGCGATCATGGTTCTCCACAATTTCCTATCCTTTGTTAATTCTTAGTAAGCTTTGTCTTTCCACTATCCTTCCAAATCTCTATCCTGTGATCCGTTTGGTTAATCAATCGCTGTTTTCCTCCGCCTCTCCTTTCCTTGTGAATGTCAAACTCTCTAAGCCGTCTTTCCTCATTATGGCGATTTTCTAAGCCTAGCTTAAATGTGGCACAAGCCCCAAACTATGAAGAACCCAGTTCGGATTGAACGTTGTTCCTCATTATTTGTTCTAATTTTACACTCTTTAGAATTTTAAGTGCGAGTTTTCTTCTAAAAGCTTTCTCGTTACTCACATGTTCAGTTCATAGTATTCTCAGCATCCTTCTGTAGAACCATGTCTCTGCTGCCTCCTTAACTTTCCTTTGCATCTATGTTGTGATTGTCCATCATTCACTACCATAGAGGAGGACTGATACTGCATAACATTGCATCAATCTTTTTCTTTGTTTGATATTAAGTTATTCTGCTTCTTAATATTTTACTGAGATTTTTACAGACGTCTAATACGTCTTCGGATTTCGATGTCATATGTTCCATCCTCTGTTAAAACACTTCACAGATAATTTTATTTTCGAACTTATTTAATTTTGGCATCTCCAATTCTAAACTCGGATAATGGTTTGATTCTTTTACTGACAACCAGTGTAGTATCTGTGTACGACTCAGATACTCCTGATCTACGGCCTCTTGTAGTATTCCCCATCTGGTGGCGGGTGTGTAGGTTTGAAAGGCGAATGACCAGCTAAGACAAACCCAGGTATCTCGTAGGCGGGTGCTGGTCAATCTTTGACCAGTTACCTGAGCATTCAAATTATAAATAAATAAATAAATAAAAAAAAAAACAAAAAAAAACCCAAATCCAACTTGCTGTTAAAAATTATGGTTTACCTATTTAAGTGATATATCTTTCTAGTATGTATTTTACCCTGACAAAATGTCATGTTTTGACATTATACTATATTGTTCTCTTTCGCGACCCAAATTTTAAATTCCATAGTTTAACATAATTTTTACTTTTCATTGAGCAATATTGGCACACCTACATATTAACTTCTTCCAACCACCACTGTTTACTTTTCTAAATAACCCTGAATTCATCTTATATTTTAAAATAAATCTTTTTCACCATTTATTTTAAAATATCACCTGAAGATGAACAGTATTGTTCTGAAATGTCAAAATTTTATGTAGTGATATAATGCTTTTATAACCCACTGTAATAACAAAATTACAATATTAAACTCTACTTTGTATTGAGCCCGCTTTATAAAAGTAAATACATGAACAGTGTGTTTAAATCTATCTGTTCTTTCACTTTCTTATAACATATATATATATATATATATATATATATAATTAAATTTGTCGGTCATTAAAACTATTTCGTTAATCTTCGGGTCTTTCCGTAATATTGTATATTTCACTATTGTATATATATATATATATATATATATATATATATATATATATATATATATATACTTAAACTGAGTTATAGTTGCATAAATAACCTCGAAAAAAATCACAACTAATCATAATAAATATATCTTAAATCAACAAGTGGATCGAAATAAAATTAATTACCAAAATAATAAAGAGGACAACAATAAAAACTTATGCAATTGTAGAAACCTCAATAATTGCCCACTAGAAAATAGATGTAAAATAAATTCAATTGTCCATCAATGCAATATAACATCAATAGAAAATCCCACTATAAATAAAGCGTATATCGGATCTACAAAGAACACATTTAAGCAGCGATGGTACATGCACTTAACTTCATTCAAAAACAACTTATATCGAAACCAAACATCCCTTTCTGCATATTTTTGGAAATTAAAGAACACAAAACAGAAACCCAAAGTAAATTGGAAAGTCCTGGAAAAAAACTAGAACCTGCAACTTGCTTAACGACATCTGCCCTTTATGCTTAAGTGAAAAGCTACACATTCTAAAGTACCCCAATAATGGCGAACTATTGAACTATAGAGACGAATTAGCAGTGTTATGTAAACATCGGAAATATTTTTCGTTAAAATTTAATTAACCAATACCTTATTCACATAAAATATTCCCCCCCAAAAAAGGTAATAAATACCCATGTTTAAACCTAAAAAAAAAACAAAACAAAACAAAAAACGATCATCGTATAAATAAAAGAAAATAAACTCACACAACATTAATAGCAACTTTATTCCATCCACTCATAGATAGCAGTAAAATAAACAGTATCTACCCTTTCTTAAAAAACCTTGCATCCCAATATAACAATTAACCAGACAAAACCAAAAAGTGACCTGTCCAAAACTAAGCTACTCCGCACCCCTCCCCTAATCCAAGGCTGAATCACTATGGCTACAAACTGCCGGTTAAATCGTACTAAACTCCCACCACATTCACTTGCATATTATATTACCAAAAATAAATCGTTTTCACCATTTAATTTTTCATTTCAACTTATCACCAAATGAGGGGCAAACGTAGCTCCGAAACGCGAAGCTTTTTGTGTAGTGATATACATATAAAGCTCTACGTTGTATCGAGCACCCTTTATAAAAGTAAATGCATGAACAGTGGGTTTAAAACCGACGTGTTCCATAATTTTCTTACAATATTATATATATATATATTCTTTCCTACTCGACAACATAATTATTGCAAAAAAAAAACTTAAATAAATAATAAGGCACTGTTAAAAAGCAAATACGCTACAAGAACATTCATAACTGGTGGTAGAGAAAATGAACTGAGCCAACGTTGCCTCGCTTTTGTCTCTCTCTTTATAAGCGAGACAGCTACGCTCTCACATCCTGATTGAGCACTCTCGAAGAATGGTAGACTTTGAAAAAAAAAAAAAAACAGTAGCTACTCTAACATCTACGCATCGCTCATTCAGTAACGAATTAGAATACCCTCACTACTGGTGTATGAATACATGATATATCACACGCTAAAAGTCTGCCCCCTTCTACCGAGCGCCCATAGCTCAGAGATAGAATCTCCGACTGACGACAATTCGGTCGGGTTTCAATCCTGGATAAAAAGCAATCGGATGTCTAACCGTACTGATGTTCTGTGATACAACGAAACAGATCTGTCTGCGGATGACTATATATATATATATATATATATATATGAATTAGAACATTCTCAGCTATTATGCGTGTATAATGATAATATACACGCTAAAAAGTCTGCCACCTTCTACCGAGCGCCCGTAGCTCAGAGGTAGAATCGCCGACTGACGCCAATTCAGTCGGGTTTCAATCCTAGGTAAAATGCAATCGGATGTCTAACCATACTGATGACCTGTGATACAGCGAAACAGATCTGTCTGCGGATGACTATATATATATATAAAACGGTCTTTTTTTTATAATGGAGAAGATAACATGTACGTTTCCTAGTCATTCTTTATCAGATCAAGAACCTTTCTACACCTACTTGAATTTTGTATATAACACTTTCTACAAAGTGATCCTCGGCAGAGAATTGAATAGGGAGACTTTGGACGTCGAAAGAAGTTCCGGTCTATACTTAATCAATACCGTCATTTTTATTGATACAATGCCAGCAAAGTGTTAATGGTAGACTCAGAAAGAAAACTGGGGGAATTCATAGATAAGGAAAGCTAGAAGAAAGGACTATCAATTGAAAAAAAAAAAAACAGAATATATTTGCCAGGAAAAGGAACAGCCTAAGAAATGAAACAAATACAAAATGAAAGACGTACAAATGGGAATTGTTTTAACAGAAGCTGGAAAATGTGACATCGAAATTGGAAGGCGTTTTGGAATAACAAAATATACCTACGAAAAACTAAGCAAAGTATTAAGAATCAGGAAACGGCCATTAGAAACAAAGAATATAAAGCTTAACTGCTATCAATCACCTTCACGGAAAGGACACGTCATGCCACTCTAGTCAATTAAGTGCCATACGTGATACAGTGACTGGGCAGAATATTTTCCCGCGGTAGGTTGCTATTATTTTCTACGGTGGACTGGTTGCCAACCAACGCTATAAAACCTAAGCTATCCTGCTATTTAACCCATAGCTGGAGAGAGAAGATACTTATTAATACCTTTCTCAAGGGTATTTGCCTGTAAGTGAATGCAAAAAATTCAACTGGAATTCGAACTCTGTCAGTTGAGTGCCATACGTGATACACGCTTTGGGCGATCATGTCTCGAAAGAGACATGACTGACCCGTCAGAAAATTATCCCGCAGTAGGTTGCCATTGCTTTCTACGGTAGACTGACTATACAACCCAACCTGTCGTATTATTTAGCTCATAACTGGAGGGAAGAGACGGATTAATACCTCTCCCAAGGGTATTTGTGCGTAAGTGAATGCCATGAATTCAACTGGAATTCGAACTCAGCTCTCCTATTTCCGATGCACATCCATTTACATAATAGAAAACCAACCACATTCTCTAAATATTCTATCAGTTAGAAGTAAGTTCAACTCTAAAAGTCTCTTCCCGCGAACTACATCTCAGCAGTACCGATTCCCAAGATGATTTTCTCCCGATCACTACAATCTTAACTTGTTCAAGACTAGGTTTAACCGTTATATTCCACTGCTGTACGCGCAAATTGCCTGCTAACGTAATCATCTACTACGAGTTACATTCGGTTCTTTTAAAGGCTAAGCGCTACTGGAAAAAAAAAAATGATGGGCTATTTTGTCACAGATAAAGAGAAGACTTGTGGTAAGTGAGATATATAGCTAATCCAAAATAATAATGAGAATATCATGGGTTTTGATTTTAAAATCGCGGATAAGATGATGGGAAACCATTTCTCGCTTTATTTTCTATAAACTGTTCAAAGCAATACACAGGTTAAAGGGAAACTGTGGCGATCCATGATCATCTTGATCCAAAAGGAACGTAACACTTAAAAAGGGAAAAAATTAAAGAACGTGATTTCTTTTTAAATATCTAATTTGAGAAGCAAGGCACTCCCTTTTTGGCCCGCTTATGAAAATTCAATATTTTCTGCTTCGTGAGACGTGATGATCGAAGAGTCAGAATGAATTAGGCATCTTACCACAAAATTTAAAATTACGCTGCTAATCAAGCGTTGTTGATAGATTACCAAGTTAATGAGGATTGAGATTTTGTTTGGCATTAGTGGTAAGGCAGAGAATTGGTGTTTTTAAGGTCCGATTTTCGAACAAAGCAAAACAGATTAAATTGTTAGCGTTGTTTTTTCTTTACGTACGTGTCCCCACCTATTCCGGCATTGTTAATTATGTTTCGATGATTTCATCTACACATTTCTTTCTTTCTTTCTTTCTTTCTTTCTTTCTTTCTTTCTTTCTTTCTTTCTATCTATCTATCTATCTATCCGTTTGTTTATATCTATCTATCTATCTATCTATCTATCTATCTATCTATCTATCAGTTTGTTTATATCTATCTATCTATCTATCTATCTATCTATCTATCTATCTATCTATCTATCTATCTATCTATCAGTTTGTTCATATCTATCTATCTATCTATCTATCTATCTATCTATCAATCTATCTATCTATCAGTTTGTTCATATCTATCTATCTATCTATCTATCTATCTATCTATCTATCTATCTATCAGTTTGTTCATATCTATCTATCTATCTATCTATCTATCTATCTATCTATCTATCTATCAGTTTGTTCATATCTATCTATCTATCTATCTATCTATCTATCTAATCTATCTATCAGTTTGTTCATATCTATCTATCTATCTATCTATCTATCTATCTATCTATCTATCTGTTTGTTTATATCTATCTATCTATCTATCTATCTATCTATCTATCTATCTATCTATCAGTTTGTTCATATCTATCTATCTATCTATCTATCTATCTATCTATCTATCTATCTATCTATCTATTTCAGTTTGTTTTTTATATATCTATCTTTTTTTTTTTTTTTTTTTTTTTTTAATCATTTCACCCCGAGCAAGGCAGAAACGCCACTGATGTGCAGGGGGTTACATAAATGTAGAAAGATTAATTAGAAAAGAGTGAGGAGTACAAGCTAGTTAGAAAGGAACAATAGAAAACTGAGAAAGCAGGTGCAATGACAGGTACATGGGCGGAGAGAAAGGGAAGGTTATACAGGGGAGGGGAGAGAGCTAGAGGCCAGTGGTTAGTAGGTGAGTATTAACTTTGCTTTTAAATTTCTGGAGGTCGTAAACTTAGGTGAGTTTTCTTGTGAGTGTTTACTGGGAATTTTTTATACTCGACATGTCCCACTCTATTGGGTCAATGTTATCTATTAATGCAACTTACTTATTACTCTTAGACTGTTTATATATATATAATCTGCTTTCAGGTTAATACACATATATACACACACATACAAACGCACATTTTTCTTTTTTAATACCATTTCTATAGCGTTTATCTCTACATATACAAGAATTCTTTACTGTTGGTCCACCTCGTGAAATACAAACAGGACAGTCTTCAAATGCGTGAATCCATTCAATTTTGAAATTAATGTATGAATTTGTCTCTATTTTAAAGAATATTTAAATATACCGAAAATCTCTTCCACGATGAAAGAGAACAACTGGCAATACAGCGAAATACCAATGGGCTGGAAATATTAAAAGCCGAAGTCGAAGCTGCATTGGCTAAATTGAAAAGAAACAAAGTCGCAGGAACAAACGGAATCGTAATAGCCTCAGTGAATTTTGACATCGACAATATTACAGAAATAATAAATGAAATCTACAACAGTGGTGAAATACCGGAAGACCTAAGCAGACCTATTGAAGCTTATAGGGTGATGGTTAAAGTTTCTTTGATTCGACCTTGTGTCATACTTAACCGAACTCCCTACAGCTTACAAATTTTATCTAGGATTATCATCAGAAGAATTAACAGAAGGTTTTCATCAGGTTGATATCAGAAGGTTGGTTGTCGGCAGGTTGAAATACGTGGAATAGTGTAAGAATAAAAGTATACATTTTGCATTTAAAATATAAATTTATTAAAAGGAAAGATTAACAGAAGTTGTAGAAGTTAATGTGCAATTAGAAACATTATTAAGAAGTTAAGGGTAGAGTTTGTGTTCAATGAGAAAGTTAAAGGTATCAAGATTTGTAGAAAATGTTCGTAGTAGTAATTTTTGAAAGAGCATGTGCGTACGTACGTATGTACGTATGTATGTATTCAATATAAATGTCTTTGTATGGAGAAGAAGAAAAAGTAAAAGGAATCAGCAGAAGGAAAGAAAAAAAGGACAAATGTCTGGATCAGCTTGAAGCTTCTCTCGTTACATTTTAGCTTGTCGTCTATGCTCCTTGAATCTCTGAGTGACTGATTGACGCTGATGAAGTACTTTTATTGTAATGTAGATTTTTCGCACTTGCTCGCGAAGTCCTCAAGTCTTGCATGTCGCTCCCATTGGTCAAAAATAAATTTAATACTTACTTGCGAAATCTGGTTTCGACTTTTTCTTTAAGCACATGGTCAATCCTTTTTCTGTTTGGGAAAAAACAGGATTTCACACGTCATTGTGAATTTTTGTAAAAGTGAAGAAGAAGGTTGATTTTAATTCTTAACCCTTTGTTGCATATTGGTTACAATTGTAACTAATATGCAACAAAGGTTAGAGAAAGGTTACAGTTGTAACTAATATGCAAAAAGAGAGTTGAAATTTCTAAGGTACACAAAAAACGCTTCTAAAATTTAAAAATTCACAGGTCAGATTGAAGACGAGAGAGATAGAAGAAAACAACATTACCTAGTGAACTTGAGTAAATAGTCAAAGTTTCGGAGAGATAACAAAAAAAAAAAGGACAAAATTTATTAAGATCTACAAAATACAAGGAATTGTGAAGAGCCATGATCCCCTACGCCCTGAAGAATTTTATTACCTGACGTCAAGAATTTCAATTTTCTGATCTAAAATAATTATAATCATTTCACCCCAAGCAAGGCAGAACTGCCACTGGCGTGCAGGGGGTTGCATAAGAGGTGAATGATGAGAAAGAGAACCAAGTTATGGGGGTGTCAGCGAATGAGTAAGAAAAGGATGAGAATACAGGTGTGAAGAGGGCTGCATTTGATTGGTTTCACGGTAAAGGGTGGGACCTAACCGCTAGTCTAGTAGTTCGACTAAATTCATACAGAGGGGTTACCAAGAAGCCAAGCTCCTCGGAGCAGAAGAATTGATAAAGTACCTATATTCTAACAATTTAATTGGGCATTCTGTGGTAGATAATACAAATCAAAGTGTTGCATAATAATAAGTAATTATATCAAACCTTATTAAAACCTAAGATTAAATAAAAATATATCAAACATATACGTCAACAATTTATGAAAGACTAGCAGTATGGCCCGGCATTGCTCGGGTGTAATGAAAGCTTTAAAACTAATCCATGGTTCTGGAGCTCAGACTCTTTGGACGTTGGCACGAAAGACTAAAAAGCAGTAGTTGTTTCTAGTTAAAGCGAAACCGTAGACTGAAAGAAAAATGAATGGATGTAAGCCACATTTTGATTTCCTGGTATCGATATCAAATAATTTTTTTTCGTCGTAAACTGAATTCTGAAGGCTAAATAAGTCCTCTGAGTAAATGGTATTTTGGCTGATACTAAGAACTACAATTATACCTACTTAGAGCCAAACCCGAAGCAAAAACTAAAATAAAAGGACTAAAAAAAGACAGACATACAGGCAGATAAACAAACACACACACACAAACATCTTGCCTTATATATATATATATATATATATATATATATATATATATATATATATCGATTTTCTGCACTATTGTAAGAACTGCAACCTTGAAACTTCTGAATAGCGTTTCTTATGTCTTTGTCTATATGTGTATCAAATTTGATTAAAATCAGACCACGCCTTCTATAACCCGATTTTTTGATTATCGATTTTCGATATTTATCTGGGGTACCTCGACACAAAACCAAGTTAAGAACACTCGCAGACGCTTATATTACAACTGTGTAAATTTTCAAGTTTCGGAGTGTATAGGTAACAGGCACACACACATACACACACGGACACAGACACAGACAAAGTTCCATTTATTATATAAGTTTAGAAATGAGAATGAAACAAAGATATAAACTAAGTTTGAGTCAATAAGAACCTATGACATGCAAAGTTTTCCCTTTTTGTTCACTCAAAGGGATTCTTAGCGTCAGTTAATGAATCCACAGAAAATGAAGTATTTCTAGGTGTTGTGGATTCCTGGTTAGGAACCGCACAAAATAATGAACAACAACACAGATATTTGAGATAGAAAAATAAGTTACATTACACGTAAAAATACCAACTTGAACACAGGTTAGTAATCCAGGAATACGATTAGTAAGGAATATATATATATATATATATATATATATATATATATATATATATATATATATATAAGTTTTTGAAGTGGAGCCGTGCTGGAATTAGTAATGTCTGTGTAATATTATTCTGGCTGAGTGAAGCTCAGAGCTACTATGACTATTGACACAGTATTCTATGTGTAACTTCGGTATCTCTCGGTAACCTACGGACCTCTTACGTTAATCGTACTGTAGCTCTAACGGATCTCTTTGTACTCTGCCGCAGGAGTATATGTATACTCAAGTCAAGTCCATTATCATAGAAAAAAAGGGGAGATCCCTCAACAGAAGATAGAGACTGAAACTGCTGAAAATACTCTTAGGATTTTATCAGGACGTGTTTCCTTGGCTGATAAGTTATTTGGATCTAAATCAAAATGTTTCAAGTGTTTTACTTAGATTATTATTTTCCGACACTTTCCAGCCATAAAATGCCAATTACAGGTCAGGGATAATAAAATCAAGCAGGTAAAGAAACTTAGATACATGGGAAGTGTTCTAACAGAAAACGAAAAGTGCAACATTGAGATGTGAAGACACATTGGAACGACTAAAGACGCATTTTAAAAGCTAAGCAGGGTATTAAGAGATAGGAAAATTTTGTCGGAAACAAAGAAAAGTGTACTGAATGATATCTGTCCTCCTATATGACAGTGAATGCTGGACAAAAAGGTAAAGGAGAGACTCGAAGCAATAGAAATGCTGTTCTACAGAAGGATGCTGAGGATACTATTGTATGATACGTTACTTGAATCTAAAATTAAACGTTTCAAGTGTTTTACTAAGGTTATTATATCGTGACACTTCACAGTGAAATTAGACATTTTGGCCTATTTTGAGTTAAAAAGACATCATAGGTACAGAGAAAACCTGATGTGATGAGGTAAACCGGATTTGATTTTCTGAATCATGTTGAAAAAATAGCCCAGAAACACGTGTCCATTGCTCAACAACATTTGGGGAAAAGAAAATGTCAACTGGTGTTATTTATCTATTTATGTTAACTAACAGAACTTGTGTTTTGTTTTAAATTCTTCACTGGAAATGCCAACTACAGGCCGGGGATACTAAAATCAGGCAGATACAGAAATCTAAATACCTGGGAAATGTTCTAACTGCATGACGGAAAGTGAGACACTGAGATCCGAAGGTGAATTGGCCAAGGATGCAGTTCAAAATCTGAGTAGATTATTGAGAGATAAGAAAATTTCGCTGGAAACAAGAAGGGAGTACTAGACCGCTATGTGATGTCTGTTCTTAAATGCTGGACAATCTAAATACCTGGGAAATGTTCTAACTGCATGACGGAAAGTGAGACACTGAGATCCGAAGGTGAATTGGCCAAGGATGCATTTCAAAATCTGAGTAGATTATTGAGAGACAAGAAAATTTCGCTGGAAACAAGAAGGGACTACTAGACCGCTATGTGATGTCTGTTCTTAAATGCTGGACAATCTAAATACCTGGGAAATGTTCTAACTGCATGACGGAAAGTGAGACATTGAGATCCGAAGGTGAATTGGCCAAGGATGCATTTCAAAATCTGAGTAGATTATCGAGAGATAAGAAAATTTCGCTGGAAACAAGAAGGGACTACTAGACCGCTATGTGATGTCTGTTCTTAAATGCTGGACAATCTCATCAACGATGAAGAAGAGACTTATGGTTCTACAGAAGGAGGCTGAGGATGCCATGAACCGAGGAGGTTTTGGAGAGGAAGGAAACGAAAAGAAAACTAGACCGCTATGTGATGTCTGTTCTTAAATGCTGGACAATCTCATCAACGATGAAGAAGAGACTTATGGCAACTGAAATGTGGTTCTACAGAAGGAGGCTGAGGATGCCATGAACCGAGGAGGTTTTGGAGAGGAAGGAAACGAAAAGAAAACTAATACTTAGCACCAGGAAAATACAGCTGAAAATCCTGGGACATGTAATGAAGAAGAAGGGATTAGAGAATCTGATACTCACAGGTCTGTCAGTCAGTTAGTCAGTTGGGTGCCATACGTGATACACGCTTTAGGCGATCATGTCTCGAAAGAGACATGACTGACTCGATAAAAGATTATCCCGCAGTAGGTTGTCATTGCTTTCTGCAGTAGACTGGTTGCCAGCCAAGACTATAGAACCCAATCTGTCCTATTATTAGACCAATAACTAGAGATAAGAGACGGATTAATATCTTTCCCAAGCGTATTTGTGCGTAAGTGAATGTAAGGAATTCAACTTGAATTCGAACTCGGCTCCCCGATTTGTCGTTCCGAGTTTATATCCTCTGCACCACAACGCACATTCACACTCACAGGTCAGGTAGAGGAAAAGAAAGACAACAAAAGCAACACGTATCATACTTGATGGGCTTGGTTTGAGCGCGGTTTGAGTGGAGTGACAAGAAAAAAGCGTGCCAAGAACAACGGATAGGAAGATGCGGAGGGCCATGATCGCCTGCGTCTTGAAGGGACAGGGGAAAATGTAAGAAGTAGATGTTGGCTTGAGAAAAGAATATTTAAACGCGTTGCTCAAGAAAAGTGTTCTTTTTGTCTTTATTTAGTCGGTCTTTTTACAGACATATTTTATCTAAACTTATTTATAAATGGAACTTTGTCTCTCTCTCTCTCTCTCTCTCTGTGTGTGTGTCTGTGTGTGTGTGTGTGTGTCTGTGTCTGTGTCTGTGTGTCTGTGTGTCTGTGTATCCGTTACCTATAGACTCCGAAACGGCTGAACCGATTTTCTTGAAAATTTACACAGTTGTATTATAAGCGTCTGCGAGTGTTCTTAGATAGGTTTTATGTCGAGGTACCTCCGATAAATATCGAAAATCGATAATCGAAAAAATCGGGTTATAGAAGGAGTAGTCCAATTTTAATCAAATTTGATACACTCATAGACAAAGACATAAGAAACGATATTCAGAAGTTTCAAGGTTGCAGTTCTTACAATAGTGCAGAAAATCGAATATATATATATATATATATATATATATATATATATATATATACCAGGAAATCAAAATTTGACTTACATCCATTCATTTTTCTTTCAGTCTACGGTTTCGCTTTAACTGGAAACAAGTATTGCTTTTTAGTCTTTCGTGCCAACGTCCAAAGAGTCTGAGCTCCAGGACCATGGATTAGTTTTAAAGCTTTCATTATACCCGGGCAACGCCGGGCTATACTGCTAGTTTATTTATATCTGAATTATTACACACACACACCTTTGACCCGCCAAATGCGTGTTGGGGTGTAACTTATTTTAATTCCAATAAATTATTCATTTTTACTCAAACACGTTTGTCTACCAAACTAAATATAACGCTTAAAGCAATAAAAAAGGGTAAGAGTGGACACTGTAGTCAACACCAACCGGCGATAGTCTATTTCATGCTTGAAAGTAAACTTCAGGACATGGCCTGAAGATTGCGTTCAAACATGAAACAGACTATCCACTTTTATATTTGCCTTCGCTCTATACTAGGTATTGAGCACTTTTACTCACAAATATAGCATACTTTAAAATTATATCTATATATATATATATATATATATATATATATATAATTAATTTTGTTATACAATTAAATATTAAAAATACATTGCGACACAGAAATTTCTATGTTTCGAACTTTCTATATCGTCATCAGGCAATTTTAGATGCTAGTTGTGAAAATGATTTTCATTTACATACAAGAAACAATATGCTTTCTATTTATGTATGTGGGAAAATATAACATTTATATGTGTGTTCCTTTTAACTAATCACAATAAAGATTCACTTTGAAATTTGGCAAGTAGTTTCTTGAACAACATAAGGTATGCAGATGATACAGTGCTGATTGCAGACACGGAAAGGAAACTACAAGACCTCCTATAGAAGGTATCCGTGGAGAGTAACAAAAAAGGATTATAAATAAACTTTAAGAAAACTGAATGCATGGTCATCAGCAAAAGGTGCAACCCAAAATGCCAAATACAGGTGGGGGACACCAGAATCAAGCAAGTACAAAAATTTAAATACTTAGGAAATGTTCTAACAGGAAATGGAAAGTGTGACACAGATCCGAAGGCAAATTGTCATGGCAAAGATCGCGTTCCAGAAGCTGAGCAAAGTACTAACACACAGGAAAATTTCACTAGAAACGAAGAAAAGAGTGCTGGATTGCTATGTGATGTCAGTTCTTCAATACGGCAGTGAATGCTGAACAATATCATCGAAAATGAGGAGAAAACTTGAAGCAGCGGAAATGTGGTTCTACAGAAGGATGCTGCGGATATCGTGGACTGTGCATGATGAGGTTTGGGAAAGAATGGCAACAAAAAGGAAATTAATACTGAGCATCAGGAAGAGACAACTGAAGTTCCTGGGACATGCAATAAGGAAGGAGGGCTTAGAGAACCTGATAATGACAGGCCAGATAGAAGGAAAGAGAGACAGAGGAAAGCAGCGGATAACATATTTGCAGGGCCTGATCAGGTGGATGACGGAACGGGGGTTGCGAGGTGTAACAGGAGAAAGCATGCTAAGAGCCACCAGGGATAGGGAGACGTGGAGAACCATGATCGCCTATGTTCTGAAGGGACAGGGCACATAGAAAAATAAGTTTCTATTTTTACTCAAAATCTCTTTTAAGTTAGATAAAGAATATAAAATGTTTTCTTTCTTTCTTTCTTTCTTTCTTTCTTTCTTTCTTTCTTTCTTCATCTCTTTACTTTTTTCCAATGAGAAGTGGTTAAGATATGGAAAAGCTGAAAGAACATTTTTGGTACAAGAATGTGGAGAGTAAAAAAATAAAAATAAAATTAGCTTCAAAGTAGGTTGACACTTTGTCCGTCAGGGAGGAAAGAAGGAAAGTATGCATTCCCTAAATATAGAAACATAAAAAATTCCGTGTCGCAATGTATTTTTAATTTTTAATTGTATAACAAAATTAATTATATGATTATACTATCAATATTTCTACAATATTTATTGTATTAAGCACTTTTTTAAAAAAATAGTAAATGCCAGAGAACTCAAAATCGTAAAAAATTGGGCCTCTTTACCTGGATATATATATATATATATATATATATATATATATATATATATATATATATTAATTACTTAGTTTCTGGTCATTAAAATATTAGACCAGTTCACATTTGTATTAAAAAGTGTGCAATACAATTATATTGTAGAACTTTTGAATGTTTTCTATTTGTAAACGAGTTATTACGCGACCTAGGTTTCTACCATGAGTGGTCTCTTCAGGCGATTTGCAATAACTTCCACCTGGATCATTTTAATATTAATAAAATTAACATTAATAGGATCTGGTTTTGGGGATTTTATCTATATGCTCTTTCTTTTTTCTTATATATATATATATATATATATATATATATATATATATATATATATATTAAATAAAAAAAGAAGGAAGAGCATATAGGTAATATCTCAAAAGCTAGATCCTATTAATATTAATTTTATTAATATTAAAATGATCCAGGTGGAAGTTATTGCAAATCGCTCGATGTAAATAGTAATATCTATTTACAGAGCCAAATATGTATATTATATTAAAAAAAATTCCGAATTCTACATTCATTGAAAAGTTACTTCACCGAGAAAATTCCCGCTTCTTGAGCGACGATAAAAAACAAAATTGTTTTAATTCAAATATGGTACAAAAATTCACATACCGGAAGAAGCCCAGAAAACATATCCATACACAGGAAGTTTTTTAAAAATGGGTAGGGGAATTAAGAAAGAAAAACAATTTAAATTTGTTGTCCAGACATAAAAAAAACAACAACAACAACAAAAAAACAGTGATGCATAGACAGAGATTCAAGCTTCGATATTAGAAGAAAACTTTCATATTACATCTGTATTAAAGAATCAAAAATCAAAATCTAACCGTATCACAGGAATAAAAGGTTTCATAACGGTTGCTGTGTTTTTCTTACCCACATTGTGTCCATGTCATTTACTCGTCTGCGAATCACTACTGTTCTTGTATAGGACAATTTAGCAATCGCAGTCTCCTGTAACCTTTCACTTCTGAAGCAACTTTCACGTGTGTGTTGGTGATTGCTTAATTTTTAGCCAATCACATATTTTTCTTATGTCAACAAAGTTTGTCCCACGCTTGCTGTTTGAGCCAGTCTCTGCAAATAAAACGGTAGACTTTCGCAAGCTCGTCAGTAGTAGACCCACAGGCTGGCTAAAGAGACTACACTACACGTAAGTCTCTCTACTCATTCCTCGCCTAACGCACACACAGACACAGAACTTTGTCTTCTGTCTGAACATTTTCATCAAGAACTTTTGATCTTTGAACTCTTGACCAAAATTTGTATCACTCACAGTTACATTCAAAATAATTGTATTTTTTATTTTATTTGTTCTTACATGAAAATCTTGCTAACAATTGTAACAAACCTTTTCAGCACAAGAAAAAAACTTTCTACATTCTTACTTTGGTTGACAAACAGCTAAAGGGGAAGAAATCTTTCCTCTGACTCTATGTATACTGATATTACTTGTTTTGTTTGTTTATTGAATATATTTTAATTTATTGGTTACAAATTGGAGTTGTTGTTTTTATTTTTCTTGTTGGATGAATCGTAATATAAATCGTAAAAGACTAAAAATCCTCTACAGTTGGGGAGGAAAAAAAAGGACAAATGGGGTAGACATGGGTAGGGATATGTTTTCTGGGTTTCTTCCGGTATGTGAATTTTTGTACCATATTTGAATTAAAACAATTTTGCTTTTGATCGTTGCTGAAGAAGCGAAAATTTTCTCGCTGAAATAGCTATTCAACATATGTAGAATTCGGAATTTATATATATATATATATATATATATATATATATATATATATATATATATATATATATATATAAGTGTACTGTATGTATTTGTTTATATTTCTTCCGTTTTCCTTCTTTTTGCCTCTTTCAATTTCGTTCATTCTCTTCCGACCCATTCCTGCAACCCGTGCTTGTGCGAAAGAATATTTGAAAAAAAAAAGAAGAAATATTTGAGTAAATAAATACATAAGAAAAACTTACATCCTTGAAGCACAAAAAGATGTTGAAAAGGAAAGGACTTAGGTATCTTTACAAAGGTTATTTAAAAGTCAAGTGTCTGTGGGAGAAGTTGCAAATAGAATGGCCGAGAAAATATATCGAAACTTTGGGTCGAAGAAAGAAATGCTAAAAAAAAAAATAGCGTAGATATTATTGAAACAGGGGTTAAATTTTGTAAAAACAATCAAAAACTGGTATTTACTTTTTTTTTCTTGTAGCAGATCTCACAGAATGATGCAGTAAGAAAATCTCATAGAATGATTTTCGATAAGAAAAGGAAAACTTTATCGTACTTTAATGCGAATTCAGAAACTTCAACGTTTTTGCTTTCTTTGAACAATTTCACTGATTTTTATTTTGTTTAACGGCATATCAGCTCCTTTATGGGTCATTTAATGCCGTAATTTAATTTTCTTGGGATCTTTGAAGTCATGAAAATATAAGTTATTCTGCTTTCACAATCGAATACATAGTAAATGATACTCCGCTTTTTTATGGTCATGATTACTATTGGCGGTGATATGTGTGTATTTTATGTTGATATATTGTTTAAGTTATATTTAGGAATACATTTTGGTTTAAGAAATTGTCTGATATATGGATTAATGTCATGAAAAAGTTCTTTCACGTTGGTAGTTTGGTTGAACTTCTTTATCAGCACTTCAATGTTCATGGGACGCTTAATGCCCAGATGTAAATATTTCTCCCACAATTTTATGTTTTCAACTAAATATACTTTGAACATAATCGTATGCCTTCAAGTACAGATAAAATGTATGGGTGGTCATTTTAGTATAAATATGTAACGTTGGTATTCTTTTTTTATATAAAAACATATTGCCGATATTTTACTATAAAAATGTAAGTTTATATCATTTAAACTTTTCGGAATATCTATATCTATAAAAGTGACGAGGGTGGACGTTGTGTAAGTATTTGTTTGTTTGATAGATTCGACTTAGCGTCTGCATTTTGCAGTCTAGCTCGACGGGAGTTGTGCTCAGATGTAGATCAAAAGTTTAGAACGATAACGACACCTTGAAATTTTTCAAAAAGCCAAAAGTAGGCGTAGAAAAATATATATTATCACCCCACAAAGTCAGGGATCCGTTTATGTATTGATTTATATTATTTATATCTATATATCTCTCCCCCACCCTAATCCAATAGTGACATTCTACATTGTAATCTATATCTATAAAATGACTAGGGTGGACGTTGTGTAAGTATTTGCTATGTAAATTCATCATATGTTTTTTATTCTTATCATTCCTTAAACTACCCGATTGAAACCGGGCTAAACTGCTAGTCTGTCTATATTACTGAGATGAGGTAGTCTTTACAGTATTTACATTATTCGGACTATTGTCGTTATCTTTGTTGCCATTTGTACGATGTTTCGGCCGTTGTAGGCTCTGACCTTCTTCAGGAATTTCGAACCGAACCCTTTATTACAATCATTGGAGTATATCATTCTTATTCTTTGCGTAGTAATTCTTTGATTGAAAGTCATGTTATCTCCATCGAACCCTGTAAGTTATTTGTTCACCACTGCTGTATCCTGGTATTGAACTCACAAATCTTTGGGTCAAGTCACAGGAACTAACTAACGACTATATCCACTAGGCCATGTGTCTTTAAGATAAGGACAATAGTCCGAATAATGTAAATACTTTTTGGACTGCTGTCCTCATATTTATTGCCATGTTTCGACCGTTGTAGGACACATGGCCTAGTGGTTAGTTCCAGTGATTTGGCCCAAAGAGTTTTGAATTTAATACCTAGCTACAGCAGAGGTGAACAAATAACTTAGAGATTTAAGTTAAAGGGAGATAACTACATGGCTACCAGAAGTGGCATTGCACGTTGGATGAGAATGATATACCATAATAAAGGGTTCGGTTCGAAATTCTTAGCCCCTAAAGAAGGCTGGAGCATACAATGGCCAAAACGTCATAACCTGGCAATAAAGATTAAGACAATAGTCCGAACAATGTAAATAGTGTAAATACTACTTCATCTCAGAAGTATAAGGAAATAAGATAGCTGTTCATATGTTTTTTTAAAAACATCAGTATGTTTAAAAAGAAAAGAAACACACATCTGGATTCCTTTTATATATTTTTTTATCATTTCCATTTACTTATTCTGATATATAAGATATATTCTAATATATATGTGGTGGTGCTGACCAAATCCTTCCCAGTCTTTGAAACAAGAGTACAGGTTTATTCCTTGTTTCCTGTTTAGGACTGTGCTTCCAGTTCTTTCTAAAGTCTACTTCAGCTCTATACTCTTATATGAACGAGGGTAAAAAATGGTTACTGAGACGTTAGATTTATAAGTCCCCAAAATTCATGTACTGATGTTCTCAAGGACACATGGCCCAGTGGATATAGGTGTTGGTTAGTTCCAGTGACCTGACCCAAAAAGTTGCGAGTTTAGTACCTGGCTACAACCGTGAAGAACAAATAACTTAGAGAATTGAGTTAAAGGGGAATAAACATGTCATCCGGAAGTGGCATTGCTCATGAAATGAGAATAATATACCCTAGTGATCGAATTAAAGGGTTCGGTACAAAACTTCTAGCACCTGAGGAAGGCCAGAGCGTACAGCAACCGAAACATCGTAAACATGACAATAAAAGTGAGGACAACAGTCAGTCAGTTAAGTGCCATATGTGATACACACTTGGGCGATCATGTCTCGAAAGTGACATGACTAACTGGGTAGAAGATTATCCCGCAGTAGGTTGTCATGGATTTCTGCGGTAGACTGGCTGCCGGCCAAAAGGCTACAGAACCCAATCTGTTCTGTTATTGAACCCATAACTGGAGGGAAGAGACGGATTAATACCTTTCCCAAGAAAGAACCATTCTATTTTCATTCAGAATTATCCACTTGGCAATAAATATTAAAAAATAGTACGAAATACATAATTTCTTTGTGTATGGTTAGGTCTTGAAGACTATCACAATGTGTTTAGTAAAATAAAGGAAGGTAAATAAGTTGTTGGGTATCACCTATTTATTATACAATAATATTTCGAGATGAAAATCTCATCTTCTTTTAAAAAACTGGGATGGCCTACGGTCTGTAGTGTAGTTGTGACAAATTTTATGTTGAGTTTAGATAAATTTGTTTCAATTGTGGTTACGATAAAGTTATTGAGTAGAACACACACACACACACACACACACACACACACACACATACACACACACACACACACACATATATATATGGTCTCGATTTGTAAAGTTACACGTTTATTCGCCTGAAGAGAGTCAACTTCAGACTCGAAACACGTGTAGTGACACAAATACCATTATGGATACTTAATATATCATACAAAAAGCAAGTAATATTAATAACGAGAACAATAATAAAAGTTCACGGCTTTTTGCACTTTTTTCTTCTATAACAATTTCTCTCGTTGGAACAACCCCCCCCTCTCTCTCTCTCTCTCTCTATATATATATATATATATATATATATAATATTTATTAAAAATATTATATATATATATATATATATATATATATATATATATATATTTATTCAGAAATTATAACATGGATATGTTATAATATCACTACAAAAGTGGCTATTTTGTTTCGACACTTCTTGTGTCTTGTCAAGTGATACAAGTCACAAGAAGTGTCGAAACAAAATAGCTACTTTTGTAGTAATATTGTAACATATCCATGTTATAATTTCTGAATAAATATTATTAGCTCTACTTTGTATTGAGCACTTTTTAAAAAATAAGTTGTTTTTTTTTTTTTGACAAGGAATATTATATACATATCTGTAAATTCAGATAAAATTTAGAGGGGAAATACCCATTTTCAACATGTTAGTATAAGACATTCATTGTCAACCCCATTTAAACAAAGAATGAGGAAAATTCTAATGCCGGAGTATTGGTCCAGTAAAGAAAGGGTTTGAGGAATATTGGTTTTTATAGGGTTAAGCTAGCGGAATCTTAGTAGTAATTTCTTCTATGGTAGTGGGAGGTATGTGACTGGACCATTGGGTTAGTAGTGGTAGGTAGCGGGGAAAGGTAACTGCTTGGCCAAATTTTAAAAAAAAATCCTTATTGTGACTAAATGGAAGAATAAGATAATTTATTGCAATTTATATATTTCTATGACGACACATAATAATGATCTCTCTACGTTTATTCAAAAGTACATTCTGTTATTGAAATTTCAAAATTTTTATTTTTTATTTTTTAATTCTTATTTTTTAGCTTTTATTATTCTTATTTTTTATTATTTTTTAACTTTTTTAACTTATTATTTTTTAACTTTTTATTATTTCAATTTTAATTTTAATTATAATTTATATATATATATATATATATATATATATATATATATATATATATATATATATATATACTCTGTGTATGTTTATGGGCTTGCGTGTGTATGTGCATGTGTTTGTGTGTGGTTTCACTGAGGTAGCAACTCTTCATTAATACAAGTTTGATTAGAAACGCAGACAAGGGATGTATATTTTTAGCTAACATTTCATTTTTATCTACAAGAGAAGCTATTGTCTAAACGTTTGAAATCTAACGATTTCAGTCACAATTCTGGCCAATTTGCAGAGAAATTATGGATACCATTATAAAGAAGTGAAAACTTTAGGCTTTCTCAAATCCTTCTTAAACAATATTCGAAATCCTATCTCATTATTTCGTTTCTTAGGTGATGTATAACCAACTATCACAACAACGATATATGTGTGACAGGTACGCAATTGTATGTCTTATGAGTTGGAGAAACGTGATCTATGACGCATGCGCGTGTCTCAGTGGTTCGAATAGATGTTAAAGTGGAGAAAAAAATTTTTTTAAAGTCTTATAGTTGCTTTCGTTGTTAAATGAAGTGGCTGAAATAAAAATGGCCGCTGCATTGTATTTGCCTGGGGATGAAATTCGCGCGAAAGTAAATAATGGTAGTAAATGTCAAGTCCATCGGCGAAGCAGCCAGGCATGGGTGCTGTCTATCTTCTGAACACGAACAATGGCGATGACAAGACGAAGAAGAGATTTAATGGCGTCGGGGGAAGTGCCTTTTTTTTTTTTTTTTTTTTTTGGGCCATATTAGTAAAGTTACGTGTATGTCTGTGTGCGGTGCAATGTGGTGTTGATGTCACCAAGGCCTTTATGGCTATGTGTGTGTGTGTGTGTGTGTGTGTGTGTGAGAGAGAGTGTTTCTGAGTTCTATTCTTTTATTTATTAGGGTGAGAATAGGTGATTGCAGGAGCACGTGTCAATTGATATGAATATTGATATTAATCTGACCGAATATGCCGCCACAAACACTGAATACATCTGCGAAGAAAGCCTTATCTTCCCAGGGAGAAGTCATATGATAATATATATATATATATTATCATCACGCGGTGTGACGTCATAGAACCGCATTGCAAATTTGCGAACTGCTTTTGTTATTTTTGGTAACTATTGCCGTTGCCTAGCGGAGTTTTATGTCAACACAAAATAAAATCGTCGCTGATGGTGGATGTTATTGTGTTACCGTCTTAATAACCTCTCTGAAGATGACTCATGTGAGCCGAAAGCTCAGAACCAAATTAATAAAAAATTATCCAAATGTTGGAGAATTTTTGTCTTTATTTTCAACTGAAATTAAAGCCAAAATACGACGTTTAGAACGGCTCATGATTAAACATAATAGACATTCATTGTCTCTTATATTTAACAGTATATGCTTCAGTATAACCCAGATATAAGAGACCCGGATATAAGAAAACCCGGATATAAGAGATATTTTATTTGGTCCCAAATTAGAGCCTGTGGTAATGTATATAAAATAGACCAAACCCGTATATAATATAAACCCGTATATAAGATAATCTTTATCCGGTCCCGACCACTCTCTTATATCAGGGTTACACTATATATATATGGTGCGCTATAATAAGTTTGTAACCATCTTCGATTACTGCAATTTTGGCTTGTGTAATAACGACTCCGCTTTTTCTTTTCAGACAATACCGTGTTAATATTAAGCTACTCTCATCTATGAATGATAGTTGAATCATATTTTGTAATAAAAGTTCGCGGAAGTAAAAAAATTGGTGAATTTCAACGAGAGTAAACAATAAGACTGCATCAGTGTCAAGTCAAATAGAGAAAATGCTAGGTTTTTTCAGGTTAATCATCAAACGGTTAATAATATTGTCAAAAAATTTAATGAAGAAGGCCATTGTTGTGTGGAACAACGTTCAGGAAGACCAAGCATCGTGTTTGAGCGAACGAAAAGGGCGTTGAAGAGAAAAATTATGAGAAACCGTCGTCAGAGCGTCAAAGATGTCACCAACAGCATGGAAATGTCACCATATGCGGTACGAGAGACTCTGAAAGAGCTAAGCTATCAAAGTAGAATTGCAGGAAAAAAGCCCTTGATTTCAGAGGTTAACAAGAACAGACGTATGGACTGGGCGAGAGAATTCGAGAGCAAAGATTATAAATTTTGGCAGCCATCATAATTAAAAAGAAACGACTGTGTCTATCTTATTCATGGCGCGTTGTGGTGCAGTGGATATCCGAACGAGAAATCTGGGAGCCGAGTTCGAATTCCAGTTGAATTCCTTGCATTCACTTACGCGCAAATAACCTTGGAAAAGCTATTAATCAGTCTCTTCCTTCCAGTCATAAGTTCAATAATAGGACAGATTAGATTCTATAGCCTTGGTTGGCAACCAGTCTACCGCAGAAAGTAATTGCAAGCTACTGCGGGATAATCTTCTGCCCAGTCAGTCATGTCTCTTTCGAGACACGATTGCTCAACTGTATCAACTGGAGGAAAGGGCCGGATTAATACCTTTCCCAAGGATATTTGTGCGTAAGTGAATGCAAAGAACTGAACTGGAGTCCGAACTCGGCTCCCCGATTTGTAGTTTCGAGTAAATATCGACTGCATCACAACGCGCATAAGAGTTGTGCGAAAAAAACCTTGATTTCAGAAGTTAACAAGAAAAGACGTATGAACTGGGCGAGAGAATTCGAGAGTAAAAATCATGAATTTTGGCAGTTTGTAATTTGGTCAGATGAGAGTCAGTCAGTCAGTTAAGTGCCATACGTGATACACGCCTGGACGATCATGTCTCGAAAGAGACATGAATGGTTGGGCAGATGATTATCCCGCAGTAGGTAGATTTCTGTGGTAGACTGGTTGCCAGCCAAGGCTATAGAACCCAATCTGTTCTGTTATTTAACCCATAACTGAAGGGAAGAGACGGATTAATACGTTTTCCAAGGGTATTTGTGAGTAAGTGAATGCAAGGAATTTAACTGGAATTCGAACTCAGCTCCCCGATTTCTTGTTCAGAGGCGATATTCACTGCACCACAACGCACATCCCAGATGAGAGTAAATTCTGCTAATATTCGAATTCGATACAGGTTTATGCTTGGAGAAATATTTGGAACAGTTAATATTTGCAGGTGACCGTGAAACATGAAGGGATTGGAATAATGGTGTGGGACGCTGTTTGGTTTGGAGCGAAATCTTAGCTGTTTTTTGTTGACGAGCGGTTGAATTGTTCAAAATACTGCTGGTTATTAGAGAAAGTACAACTACTCCCATTATTTGAAACTAATCAGATTGACAAGAATTTTTACCTTTTTCAAGAAGACCGAACGCCATGCCATACGAGCAAAGTAGCAAAAGCTAGGAAGGAATCGTAAGGAATCAAGTCACTTCCTGATATGAATCCAAGAGAGCATGTTTGGGAGCACCTTCACCGAAAACTTCGAGAGCGTGTAACCAAAATCACGCCAGTGGCAACCCTTAAAGAAACATTGCTGAAAGAGTGGCAAAATATGGATCTGACGATTGTTGATAACTTGATCAAATCCAATCAAATCGAATACAACCACTGAAACTAGGAATTGGATGACCTACTCCATTCTCGTTACAAATAGTGTTTATTTATGATTAGTTGGGAATGCGTAATCAAATTTTGAAATTGAATGTAGTTTATTTCTCCTGGCTAAACCTTTTCTTGGACAACTGTATATATATATATATAAATTAAAAAGGATTAATTCAATGATGTTGAATGACCGTTTCGATATGAAAATCCAATGATGTTGAATTCATTCAACATCATTGAATTAATCCTTTTTTAATTTATATTTGCTCTGTAATATTTTATTACATGGAACTCTCTTCTCTGTATCATTTTTTAATATATAATATTAAAACAATTTTTAATATTAATTAGGATCGGATTTTTGTAATTTACCTTCCTGCTTTTTTCGCTTGGATTAAAGTATCTGAATTAATATATATATATATATATATATATATATATATATATATATATATATATATATATTGTATCGAGGCAGCAAGTAATTTTCTAAACATATGCTGTTAAATATAAGAGACAATGAATGTCTATTATGTTTAATCATGAGCCGTTCTAAACGTCGTATTTTTGCTTTAATTTCAGTTGAAAATAAAGATAAAAATTCTCCAACATTTGGATAATTATTTATTGATTTGCTTTGCTTTCGGCAACATGAACCATCTTCAGAGAGGTTGTTTAGACTGAAATATTATAACATCCACCATCACCGACGATTTTATTTTGTGTTGACATAAAACTCCGCTTGGTAACGGCAATAGTTACCAAAAATAATAAACGCAGTTCTTAAGTTTGCGATGCGGTTTTATGACGTCACACCGCAGGATAGCGCGAAATGACACCAAAACCATGTAGTCAAATGCAATGTAATATGTTATTTCCTGTTTTAAAGTTGATTTTATTGGGTGTTGGTTGTTTAGATTTGATGTACATGGCCTCCAATATCTGCAGGTTCCTCTTACTGTGTGTATGAGTAAGGATCACCGTATTGTTGACCAAAATCTGTCTGATATTACCTACATGTTTATGTTTTTCTTATTATAAGTATTTATTATAAAAAAAACATAGTCTGAATATGAGAGTGTGTAACCAAAACAACGCCAGTGGCAACCCTTAAAGAAACATTGCTAAAGGAGTGGCAAAATATGAATCAGGCTTTGTTGATAATTTGATCCAATCCATGAAAATTAATTACAAGCCCTGAAACTAGTGACTGGATGATCTACGTCCAAATACTGTTTATTTATGTTGAGTTAGGATTATGGAATTAAATTTAAATAAAATTTTGAAATTGGATGTAGTTTATTTCGCCCGGTTAAAAACTTTTCTTAGGCAACTGTATATATATATATATTTATAAAAGAGGACATAAACATCTGGTTCATGCCTAAACATAGTTTTTAGGCTAAGACGATTGCATTCAAGCATGTAACAGACTCTCACCATACGGAGTTGAATTCAGTGTCCTCTTTTATATTTACACACGCTCTAACCACAGATATATTTTTTATCATATCATATCATATCATATATCATATCATATCATATCATATCATATCTATCTATCTATCTATCTATCTATCTATCTATCTATCAGTTTGTTCATATCTATCTATCTATCTATCTATCTATCTATCTATCTATCTATCTATCTATCAGTTCGTTTCTATCTATCTATCTATCTATCTATCTATCTATCTATCTATCTATCAGTTTGTTCATATCTATCTATCTATCTATCTATCAGTTTGTTCATATCTATCTATCTATCTATCTATCTATCTATCTATCTATCTATCTATCTATCTATCAGTTTGTTCATATCTATCTATCTATCTATCTATCTATCTATCTATCTATCTATCAGTTTGTTCATATCTATCTATCTATCTATCTATCTCAGTCTGTTCATATCTATCTATCTATCTATCTATCTATCTATCTATCAGTTTGTTCATATCTATCTATCTATCTATCTATCTATCTATCTATCTATCTATCTATCTATCTATCAGTTTGTTCATATCTATCTATCTATCTATCTATCTATCTATCTATCTATCAGTTTGTTCATATCTATCTATCTATCTATCTATCTATCTATCTATCTATCTATCTATCTATCTATCTATCAGTTTGTTCATATCTATCTATCTATCTATCTATCTATCTATCTATCTATCTATCTATCTATCTATCTATCTATCATGTTTGTTCATATCTATCTATCTATCTATCTATCTATCTATCTATCTATCTATCAGTTTGTTCATATCTATCTATCTATCTATCTATCTATCTATCTATCTATCTATCAGTTTGTTCATATCTATCTATCTATCTATCTATCTATCTATCTATCTATCTATCAGTTTGTTCATATCTATCTATCTATCTATCTATCTATCTATCTATCTATCTATCAGTTTGTTCATATCTATCTATCTATCTATCTATCTATCTATCTATCTATCTATCTATCTATCTATGTGTGTGTCTGTATATACATATAAGGTTGTATTTATGTAGTAATTTTTCCTTTATGAAAATTTAGCCAAAGATCAAAGGAAATTCAACTTTTCTGTATTTCGGGTCCTCCATGATTTATGTCCTCCATGATTTATGTCCTCCATGATTTATGAAAGCAACAAAATCTCGGCCACTGCAAAATTATATTCACATTTTCAACGAAAACTTGAAAAATGGCCCAAAATACAGAAAAAAAAAACTATAAATTCCTTAACAAAAAACTTTTGTGGGTCTTTAAAGAAACTTTTATATAATATTTCTTCTTGTCCGTCTCTTCGTTAATTAGTTTTGTAGTTAGTTCCCACGACCGTTACGTCCTACCAATGCCTCATAAATAATTGACTACACCGTTTTAATCGCATGAAAAGACAGAAATGACAAATTAGAGATACTGTTTAATTTCAGCGAGAAAAATAAAAAATTAATAAATAAATAAGTGAAGACAAAAGTGTTTAACTTTTCCTGCCAATACCTCACAAATAATCGACTATTCCATTTTGATTGCGTAGAAAGACATGTTGAAGACGCTGTATGGTTTCAGTAAAAAAAGAAAGATTGGAAGGTAGACGCGTATAACGTCTGCAATGGCAAAAATTGGCAATTCAAATCTTTTCGCGGTTGTTATAATATTTGGTTTTATCAACTATTTAGCGATCGATGGGAGAAATTCTACGGATACTTTATTGTCGTAAAACTATCCATGAGCTTAGTCAATCATTCTTATTCTTTTATGTGCCATGTCCAGGACGTAGGCGATCATGGCCTTCCACGTGTCCCTATCCCTGGTAGCTCTTAGCACGCTTTCTCCTGTTACCTTACCCAAACCCCCATCTGCTATCCACCTGCTCAGGCTCTTCAAATGTGTTATCCGCTGCTTTCCCCTGTCTCTCTTTCTCTTTATCTGACCTATGAGTATCAAATTCTTCAAGCCTTCCTTCCTCATCACATATCTCAAGAACTTCAGCTGTTTTTTTCTGATGCTCAGTATTAATTTCCTTTTCGTTTCCATCCTTTCCAAAACCTCATCATTGCTCACATGCTCGATCCATAATATCCGCAGCATCCTTCTTTATAACCACATTTCAGTCGCTTCCATTTTTTCTTTCATCTTTGATGATATTATCCAGCATTCACTGCAATATTGAAGAACTGACATTACATAGCAATCCAGAACTCGTTTAACATATGAATTAAGATTCATAATAAAATTAAAGTAGGAAAAACGTGTCCTTCGCTAATTAGTTCCTTGTCTAGTTCACACGACCGTTAAGTTATTGTTCTGATGGTCTTGCTGGCAAAAAAGCAAAGAGATATAACCACGAAAGAATATAAATGTAATCTATAAATATATAAAAGGCAATTTGTGAGTCTGTCGGTGATTGTTCCCTATGCACGCCTACATTTTTTAAGCTTCGTCATTCGAACTTTCTACGGACACATATCTACAGGGAAGCTAGGTCGACACATACTTTTTGAGTTTAAGTTCAGCAATTTTCCCTTTCGCACTTTTTGGCCAATGGAGCCGATTATTTACATTTGCTCCGTAAAACATCTAAGATCTAAGATGGTTGCTAAATTACATCACAGAAATCAAAGCACACGTGTCAAATGCAACTAAAATATTTTTTATTTAAAAAATGAGTCTTTATATTTAATTTAAAGTGTTTTTTCAAACAAAAACAAAATATGTATAAAAAGTGCACTTTTTCCTCTAAAATTAAATGTCTACATTTTTAAATATTCTTCGAAAATTTCTGAACTGAGAGCGTAATAGTTATCATATTTCTAATTTCAGTAAAACAAAATAAATAATTTTTATTTTTATGTTAAATTCATTTAGTCAGCAAAAAATGTAAATATTTTCCCCCGTAATTTTGAAACAAATGCAATGTTGTTTACAATGTCACACAAAACATCAAATCACGTTTACGCAAAACAAAAGAAAATAGATTTTTTTAATTGTTACTAACAGCCTCAGCTCTCCTTTCCAACTTTCAATAAATGATTTCCGTCTACTCCTCTCATTGGCATCTTCTTCTACTACTAAAATGTTCTGCCTTGCACGGGCAACGCCGGGCGATGATGCTAGTTACACTATAAACTGCTCATTTAAAACTTTTACACTCCATGGATATAGGAGACCTCAAAACTTTTAATAAATTCAATGAAAAAAAGTAACACCATGGAATTTCCATGGGTACTGGTAGTTTATAGAAATATATAAGTAAATATACAAGCGCACACACATCTATTTACTAATAAATATACATTTTTGTCTATACTTTTGAGATGAGGTAGTATTTACACTGTTAACATTGTCCTCATCTTTTCCGTCATGTTTACGACGTTTCGGCTGTTGTACTCTCCAGTCTTCTTCAGATGCTAGGAATTTCAAACCGAACCCTTTATTACGATCACTGGGGTATACCTTTCTCATTCCATATGCGAAGCCACATCTAGTATACCAGGTTACAGCAGTGGTGTACAAATAACTTAGAGAGTTAAGTTAAAGGGAGATAACTACATGGCCATGGAAACATACATTACACAACACAGGAATTAGCAGAAATAATAAATTTATCCAAATCTATCGCCTGTAGTACTTAGTAAAACTTGGGTACTCAAATCGCTACAATGTTTGGGTATCATATGATCTGAGTGAAAAAATATTTTGGGTCGATCGCATTTCTATATGTGTTTACCGTAGAAACACAATGGAAATACACCATTTTTGAAGCAAATTGTGGCAGGTGATGATGTTTATATCAATGTTCAGCGAAAAAGATCCTGGGGTAAGAGACATGAGCCAATTTAGCCACCCCTTAAACAGATCTTCATCCGAAGAAGATCATGCTGAGTATCTGGTGGGATCGGAAAGAAATCATGTGCATGAGCTTCTGCCAAATGATAAGTTAATTGATTCTGAAAAGTGCTGCTCGCAACTCGAAAAATTAAAGGTCGCAATTCAAGAAAAAAGCTCAGAACTGGCTAGCAGCAATGGTGGTGTTTTCCATCAGGATAATGCCATACGTCCCGTTTCTTTGGAGACCCCACAAAAATTGTTGCAGCTTGGCGGGGATGTGTTACTCTACCTGTCATATTCACCAGATATTGCTCCTTAGGATTTTCATTTATTCAGGTCCTGGCAAAATAATCTCATTGGCAATAATTTTGGAAAGACGGGATTTTTAGTTGAAAAAGAAAAAAAAATATGGAGAAAGGTTGTGCAATAAAATACAGTGGAACCTGTTGTATGCGACCATTTCACATGCGGTAGGTGGTCGCTCGCTAAAGGCTCAGAGTCATGACCTATTTACGCCAGAAAAGTATATTCTACTCATCAGAATGTGCATATTAGAATTTTACTATGTAATCTGGTAATAAATACATGAGAACATAAAATGGTCTAACTATAAAGGAATTTATTCAGCACAATTTATTTTAAAATTTTAAAAACGTATTTACAACGGTCAGCAAGAGACCAAAATATTTATTCACAAAAAATATTTATTAAGTGGACTTCAAAAAAAGTATACAGTTTCAGTTTTTTCTTAGAAGTGAGGGATAGCAAAAGAGAATCTGCGATAATAGATGAAAAAAAAACATACAAAAAATGACAACGATCGTAGGTTGGGGTAGAGAAGCAGAGAGATAGAGATAGATATACCTAGATAGAAATAGAGTAGATAGATACACAAAAAATAAAGGGACAAAAGAGATAGACATTTGAGAAAGGGACAATTGTGATTTTCTCAATCCCTGAATTCATCCAAGTCAGTACAGAGGCTGCGATAAATCCCTTGAACGTGTCAAATGCAATACATGTACAAAATAGCCGATGTTTGACCGTGAGGTGAATTCAGGCAATTTACATTTCAACAAGAAATAACAGGTTGATACAACACTACAATAACAAAACAACGAGGAAGTGTTCCTGACTTAGATAAAATCAAAATGAAAGATTACTCATTTAGTTTCTCCTAATTTAGAAGTTCGCAGTGTACGACCAAAATTGATTTTTTTAAAGCAGTCGCTTAATTAGTGATTTGCTAACGTTAATTGACCTTTGGTGAGCGACCACCTCCAGAACGCGACTAGTAACTAACATTTTCACTCGTTGATGTTAGTTACTGGTCGCGTTCTGGAGGTGGTCGCTCACCAAAGGTCAATTAACATTAGCAAAGCGTCTATGCATACAAAAACGGTCGTTAACAACAGGTGGTCGCTGACGAAGAGGGTTGCATACGGCTGGTTCCACTAATTTATTTTCAGTTGAATGAATATTCAATGGCATATTTTTGCGTTTTGATTTCCCTTAAGAATCGGAATGAACTTTCCAAATAGCTTAAGATATACATATAAAAGAAATTAAAGATGAAATATGGATAGGAATCCTTCAAGATGATAGAATAAAGATTAAATAGAAAAACTTTATCTATTTAAAATGTTTCACTTTTATTAAAGTTTCGTCAGTTTGAGCTTGGTTGTTTTGTTTTTATGGCATATCAACCTCGGCGGGTCATTTATTGCCAACTAAATTTTTTTATTTATTTATTGCTGGTAATACCCTTTTCTTTCAACAATTTCTTGTTGTTTTCATATAAGTTTTGTGTCTAGTAATGCTTTTTTCTTTTCGAGTATCAAGATTCATTGGGATTTGTTTTTTTGGGGGGCAGGGTCCCCAAGTCATACCCTGTTATTTAACCCATAACTGGAGGGAAGGGACGGATTAATACCTTTCCCAAGGGTACCAGTGCGTAAGTGAATGCAGGGTATTCAACTGGAATTCGAACTCGGCTCACCGATTTCTCTTTCCGAGCCGATATCCACTGCACCACATTGCACATCCATCACTAAATGCTTACAGCACCTTGTATTCCCAAGCGGTGACCCATCTAAGTACTGACCAGGCTCAACGTTGCTTAAATTCGGTGATCGAACGAGAACCGGTGTATTCAACGTGATATGGCCGTAAACCCGTCAGTTTGAGAGAAAAATAAACGGACAAAGAGCCAGAAACGCTGGATTTTTTCGATTTTGTTTTGGTCAGTTCTTATTGGTCAAATACGCGTCACGTGCATTCAAACCGTAGATAATTTTATTTTTATGTAAGTTTGTGAGTATCTCTGTATGTCTAAGTTAGCATCGATGATAATGCGTGTTCGTAATTATGTATGTGTTTACGTGGGTGTGTATGTGTGTAGTGGGTAATCTGATGTCTCTACCTTTATGCAGTTCGGTCAGCGCAACTGGGTATCACAAAATGGTTGAATACTTTTAAGCATCTATTAAATGTATTAGATAGATTTTTTTTTATAAGCGTTTCACCCCGAGCAAGGCATGTCACTGCCACTACTGTGCAGGGGGCTACGTAGAGTGGAGAAAGGCTGATTAAATATAGGAAATAATAGAGGGTGGGTGATAGGCGGGTGAGGATACCGAGAATGAGGGTTGGGTAGATGAGAGTGTTGTGAGAATAGTTGGGAGTTAGTGTGATAGGAGGTGTCTATTGACCCTACATTTAAACACCTGGAGATTGTAACTGTCGGGAAAGCAGACTTGTGGAAGGGAGTTCCACAGGCGGGAAGCGCGAGAAAAGAAGCTGTTGGAGTAGAATTTACGGTTACATCTTATTTGTTTAACTGTAAAAGGGTGGGACCTAGTTGCTAATCTAGTATCTCGTGTAAATTCGTGCTTAGGCGGCACCAGTGATCTAAGCTCATCGGAGCAGAAGCCATGAAAGTACTTGTAGAAGAGGCACAGGGAAGCTACATCACGCCGGTGTGAGAGCGGCTGCAGCCGGTCTGCCAAGTCAGTATCAACCACGTTACAGATCCTCCTTTGTATTTTGTCAAGAAGCCCAAGGAGAGCAGCAGGGGCACCCGACCAGATATGGCAGCAATATTAAATACACGGGCGGATGGTAGATTTGTATATGTGCAGAATAGTTTCAGGTGGGAAAAATTTCCGGGCCCTGCACAGGGAGCCCACTTTCATAGCAGCAGATTTGGCAATGGATTCAATATAGTCATTCCATTTGAGGTCCACCGAGAGTGTAAGGCCAAGGAGGCGTAGTATTTTACTCTCTGGGAGGCTAGCCTGTCCCATGCTAATGGGAGGTAGATGCGATTGTCTATGGTGATTAGTTGATAACAGCTTTGTTTTGGAGGCATTGAAATTTACCAACCATTTCCTACCCCAGGTCACTACGGATTGGAGGTCCCTTTCAAGTGCGGCAGCGAGGTTCACTTTGTCGTCCAGACCTGGTTTCTGATCGATGCAGGAGTAGATTGTTGTGTCGTCGGCATACATGCCAACTTGGGATCTAATGGTGTCGGGGAGATCATTAATGTAGATCAGAAAGAGCGTGGGACCTAGGATAGAACCTTGAGGGACGCCCGCGTTCGTCTGGTAGTTTTGGGAGGAATGCCCATTTAATACCACCTTTAATGTGCGGTTAGAGAGGAAGGACTGGATGAGGTCAAACAGATGTCCAGTTATCCCATAGCTCCGCAGTTTGCACAAGAGGCCAGCATGCCAGACCCTGTCGAATGCTTTGGAGATATCCAAGGCAACGGTTCGGGCTTCACCATTCTTGTCGAGTGCCTGGTATATGTACTCGGTAATGGTCGTTAGCATATCAGCAGTAGACCTGGTGAAGCGAAACCCATACTGTTTGTCAGAGAGAAGCCTGTTGGTCATAAGGTGCTGAATCACCTCGGCGTTGATAATGGCTTCGAAAACTTTGCCAAAGATTGAAAGGAGACTAATAGGACGGTAATTGGCGGGGTCTGAGGGTTCGCCAGAATTCTTAAATATAGGTACTACGCAGGAGGACTTCCAACAGGCAGGAAAGCAGGAAGCAGATAGGCAGAGGTTATAGAGTTTAGAGAGGACAGAGGAGAGTTCTGGGGCACATTTCTTCAGTACTATGACTGGGATTCCGTCACCGCCGCTCGCTTTGTGTGGGTCAAGTTGCGCAATTATCTTGGCGACCAGCGAGTGTGAAATGTGGACGTTATTTAGTTGAGCCTTAGTTCTGGGTGGGAAGTCTGGTGTAGGTATTCCTAACGAGTCCAGTGTCGAATTGGTTGATAATATACGGGCAAAGCATTCAGCCTTGTCGGCTGGGGAGGTGAGAACTTCAAATTCATTGATTAGTGGGGGTATTGAAGTCTTGTTCCTGCTGAGCACGCTTTTGCAGAGACGCCAGTAATCTTTGGAGCCAAACTTAGAGGATGCTATGCGTTGCCTAATTCTGGTAGCAAACGCCCTCTTGGCTTCGTTCAGTACTTTTTTACACTTGTTCCGTGCTGAGGTGAAAAGGCGCCTGTTTTGGTTCGACGAGCAGCTTCGATAGAGCCGGAAGAAATGGTTCCGGTGGGCAATAGCGGCCGAGCAAGCGGGTAAGAACCAGGGGGACGAATTAGGTTTTAGTTGGAATTTTCTGGCAGGGATAAAAGGATCGATGCCAGCCTTAACCCAAGAGGAGACTTCGGAGGCACAGTCTTCGACAGGAAGATCAAAGACGTTGTTCCAGGGGACGTCGCAGAGGAAGTCCCTGAACGAGTCCCAGTCGGCTCTTTGGTAGCAGTATGATATTCTGCTGGTCTGGTTTTCTTGGGTAGAGTTAGTGCGGATTGATATGTTTACGGAGACTACGGCGTGGTCAGAGTTTCCAAGGGGGCAGAGTTGCCTGGTAGTGCAGGAGTCTGGGATGGAGGTAAAACAAAGGTCGAGTAAAGAGTCCCTTCCGTTAGGGTTTTTAGAGAAACGCGTGGGGAAGTCCACCACTTGCGTTAGAGCTTGGGCTATTGAAAAGTGCATGGTGCGGATCCCAGCAAGGTCGGTGGCTGAGTTTTCAAGCCACTTGGTGTGGTGGGCGTTAAAATCGCCAAACACAAATATATGGGCAGATGGGTGAGAAGAAATGGCCCTGTCAATGTTAGTCGAGATGCAATCAAGTAACGTACAGTCAGAGGAGGAGGGGGAGCGGTAGAGGAAGAAGAGATAGCTAACCGAGCTTAGAAGTGAGAGACGGAAGCACATGAAGGAATGATCAAGGGGTTCAAGAGATGTGACCCTGACTAGGGGGAGTTGTTCGCTGACATATACACCAAGCCCATGCATATGGACATTGGAGTCCTTCCTAAAGAGAGGAAGGTAACCAGGAACGAACAGCTCTGAAGAGGGGATAGAAGGGTCAAGGTTAGTCTCACATATAGCTAAGATATCGGGTGAGTTAGTTAGAAGGAAAGACTCTACACTATTAAAGTTACTGCGAATACCTCGTATATTTGTGAAGGGAACGCAGATAGGTTTGGGCGATTTACGACTAGGATATAAGTAAGATTCTTTACGAAAGGATTTCTAGAAAGATGGCGACGTTATGTTAGGCTTATGCGTATGCTTGTTGGTCAGTCAGTTAAGTGCCATACGCGATACACGCTTTGGGCGATCATGTCTCGAAAGAGACATGACTGACTGGGCAGAAGATTATCCAGAAGATTGCCATTGCTTTCTGTGGTAGACTGGTTGCCGACCAAGGCTATAGAACCCAATTATTATTGTCCTATTATTTAACCCATAACTGAAGGGAAGAGACGTATTAATATATTTCCCAAGGGTATTTATGCGTAAGTGAATGCAAGGAATGCAACTGGAATTCGAAATCGGCACCCCGATTTGTCGTTCCGAGTCGATATCCACTGCACCACGAGGCACATCCAAATTGTAGTTGGTAATAATGTTATTATTAAGTTTTCAGTGCACATTCTCCTTAAAAAATACGTTCTTTTTTAAAATTAGGATTGTATTAGTGAAAGTGAAACCAAAATAATATATATATTTATATATATATATATATAAACCAAAATAATATATATATATATATATATATATATATATATATATATATATATATAAAAGCCAAGATGTTTGTCTCTCTGTCTGTATGTCCTTTATACAAATCCACAATTTTCATCACCAAACATCACACAAATATTCTTTAGGCTTCCGGTCAGGTTATGGGCTACTTATTTTTTTCCGATTTTCTCCCGATATCGGAAATTGATACCCCGATATCCGATCAGGTCTGATCAAGATCAGGATTTCGACCCTTTTATTGTGATACTTGCTGCAGAATTTGCTCTAACTTGGTAAAATTATAGTTTTTATTCTCACACATTAGTAGATCTTCTCAGACGACTCATTTTCCCCGATATTCTATCGAATCTGATCAAAAAACCGATATTCAGCCATCAATATGGCTCATTTTCTCCAATTTTACTCCCAATGTGTACGATAAGTTTTTATGAACTTACTTCGGTTACTTTATCCTTGGATGACTTATTTGACTCCGATAATGGAAATTGATACCCCGATATCCTATCGGGTCTGATCAAAATCAGGTTTTCAGCCCTTTTATTTTGTTTTTTTGCTTTAAGTAGGTATAATTGTAGTTCTTAGTCTCAGCCATGATACCATTTACTCAGAGGACTTATTTAGCCTTCAAAATTCAGTTTGCGACGGAAAACTGATTTGACATCGATAACGGAAATCAAAATTTGACTTACATCCATTCATTTTATTAAGTTCTACGGCTTTGAGATCACCTTTTCAACAACCAACATTTTTTGTGTCAGCGTTCAGAGTCAGTCTCTTTTGCAATCTTCTCACTTTGGTTTCTTTTTTTTTCAATTGAAGTAGATAGATCTACCTATCGCCCGGTTCACATTCCACCCACGTCTATTGAACAGGTTAAGAGGCTCATCCCTTCTTCCCTGTTTAGGATGTGGTTTCCGGCTTTCTCTTTTCCAATCTTTTCACTATTACGTAGCCCCCTGCACATCAGTGGCGTTACCGCCTTGCTCGGGCTGATACGATTAAAAAAAAAAGTAAGTCAATATTCGGCCAAAACTAATGCCTCTAAATTTTTATGCAAACAGTTATTGGCGCAGTTAAGTCTGAACTTTATCCTTTATAAAGAATGATTTATTTTGTTTTGTTACAAACAGCAATCTGACAAAACGCCGTCTGATATGAAAGTGAGTACAAATCAGAGGTATATCATTAAGTATTCCCATTCGGAAAAATTGCAAACTTTGACATTCATCAGAGGCATAAGCTCCCGGTAATCACATGACTGACCGATGGAATGCTGCATACGGTTAGCTATTCATTATCCCCTGCGCACGCGCGGTGTCGGCTGTCGACGCCATCATGTTGGTTTTTTAGCGTAATTTCAAAATTGTCGCTACTTTCTGATTTACCCTAATCTATACGTACATCTGGTCAAGGTATAGTTTTAAGGTTTGCTATATTCATTGGTAAAATTGATCAATATCAGAGATAAAGCATATGTGAATATTTAAGTGAACACCAAGGTCAAAGCCAAGTAACGACAATCTGTTTTATTTTTAGACACAATCTTCAGGCCATAGGCTTTGTGTTTTGGCTCGGCTATTTATTTATACTGATCAACTGTGCTTCATGGGTAGTAAGATCTATTGTGTAGGTGGTAACAATAATGTTTTTAGAGGCCGTTGAGTAGAAACTGACCTTAGTGTTAACTTTATATATACATTCTTTTTGCCCCCACCAACGCAAGATTAATTTAATTAAGAACCTAACCTATCGGGTTCTCAAAATTTGTTCCAGTACTTTTCTTGCTGAAAAGGACTTTATTAAGATGACTCTTTCTAAGAATGGGTATCCACCAGATATTGTGGATTCCACTATGTCTTTTGTCATCAAAAACTTTCATAAGGTTAAGTCGTTAGATGTTAAGAAATGCCCTATTTATCTGCGACTACCTTAGATTGGCACAGGTTTTCTCCTATAGCACCTTTTAGGCCTAAAATACCAGAGCTAAGACTTAATAAGGTTCTGGACGAAACCGGTTGTCTATTTTAGATCTTAATAAAATGTCATCGAATCTCTATATTTTCTTTGCTAATCTAAACTTATTTATAAATGGAACTTTTGTCTGTGTGTGTGTGTGTCTGTGTGTCCGTTACCTATAAACTCCGAAATGGCTGAAGCTATTTTTTTGAAAATTTACACAGTTGTACTATAAGCGTCTGCGAATGTTCTTAGGTAGGTTTTGTGTCCAGGTACCCCCGATAAATATCGAAAATCGATAATCGAAAAAATCGGGTTATAGAAGGAGTTGTCCGATTTTAATCAAATTTGATACACTCATAGACAAAGACATAAGAAACGATATTCAGAAGTTTCAAGGTTGCAGTTCTTACGATAGTGCAGAAAATCGATAATATATATATATATATATATATATATATATAAGGATAGATATTTGTGTGTGTGTCTGTTTATCTGCTTGTATGTCTGTATATTTTTCAGCCCTTTTATTTTAGTTTTTGTTTCGGGTTTGGCTCTGAGTAGGTATAATTGTAGTTCTTAGTCTCAACCATGATACCATTTACTCAGAGGACTTATTTAGCCTTCGAAATTCAGTTTACGACGAAAAAAACTTATTTGATATCGATACCAGGAAATCAAAATTTGACTTACATCCATTCATTTTTCTTTCAGTCTACGGTTTCGCTTTAACTGGAAACAACTATTACTTTTTAGTCTTTCGTGCCAACGTCCAAAGAGTCTGAGCTGCATGGCATGACCATCGATTAGTTTTAAAGCTTTCATTACACTCGAGCAACGCCGGGCTATATTGCTAGTGTCTATATATATATATATATATATATATATATATATATATATATATATATATCTTTTAAGTGGATAATTCTAAATGAAAATAGAATGGTTCTTTTGTTATTATTACTTTGCAAAATTTTACAAGGCAAGGAAGCAAAGATAAACTCGTCCGAATCACCCTAAATTTCCTTCTTTCTTTCTTTCTTTCTTTCTTTCTTTCTATTTTCAATCTGCTCATATCTATCTATCTATCTATCTATCTATCTATCTATCTATCTATCTATCTATCTATCTCAGGCTTTCCATATTATTACTCTTTCTCTCCCCCTCTCTTCTCTCTCAGTAAGCTCATATTATCTATCTATCTATCTATCTATCTATCTATCTATCTATCTATCTATCTATCTATCTATCTATCTATCTCAATCAGCATCTATCTATCTATCTATCTATCTATCTATCTATCTATCTATCTATCTATCTATCTCAATCAGCTATCTATCTATCTATCTATCTATCTATCTATCTATCTATCTATCTATCTATCTATCTATCTATCTCAATCAGCATCTATCTATCTATCTATCTATCTATCTCAATCAGCATCTATCTATCTATCTATCTATCTATCTATCTATCTATCTATCTCAATCAGCATCTATCTATCTATCTATCTATCTATCTATCTATCTATCTATCTCAATCAGCATCTATCTATCTATCTATCTATCTATCTATCTATCTATCTATCTATCTCAATCAGCATCTATCTATCTATCTATCTATCTATCTATCTATCTATCTATCTATCTATCTATCTATCTAATCGCAATCAGCATCTATCTATCTATCTATCTATCTATCTATCTATCTATCTATCTATCTCAATCAGTATCTATCTATCTATCTATCTATCTATCTATCTATCTATCTATCTATCTATCTCGAAATCAGTTAAGCTTTACATTGCTATGTAAATGGTATTCTGCTGACTTTCTTTACAACAATACAGCAATTTATGCTTTTGTTGATAGGGAAGATAGGCCGCCACCAATATCTAAACTGTAATAGAAATGATGAATTATATGGAAGTCTACGTTTCCTTTTGTTCTCTCTCTTTTTTTCCTTCAGTTGATAACGCCTTTTCTTTCGGTAAATGTTTATCAAAGCTAAGTCAGCAAAAAAAAAAAAAAAAAAAAAAAAGAAAAGAAAAAAAAGAAACAACCTTTTGCAAAAATACGTCCATCACTTTGTTGGTTGGCATTTCCCTTGCGTTTTTATTTATTATTTATTTAGCTGTGTTCTGCCATGGGACTCATCTCAGCCTCTTCTTTGTATCTTCGGCCATTTTGGGATCTCACTTCAACAAGGCGCTCATTTTACACACCGATTTATTCGATGTTTGCAGACTGGGGCCAGGAATAAACTTCTGGATCTGAATGGTGCCTAAAAGGTTGGATTGTTCTACTAGAGACTAAAAGAATGAAGCTTTTCATTGTGGGTGACACCCAACTAGCAAGAGCATTAGGCTGAAGAATTGAACATTTGAGGTATCAATACCTTAAACGCTTACGCTCAAATCACGTTTAAAAACAGGTTTGCTTATGATTACCGAAGTTAAGCAACGTGAAGCCTGGTCAGTACATACATAGATGACTGGTTGGGAATGCCAGTTGGAATGTGCGGGTGGCGTAATGGATAACGGTTCGGATTTGGAAAACGGAGAGCCGAGTTCCAATTGTATCTTACGCTCAGATACCTTTGGGAAAGATATGAATCCAACACTTTGGGCATTGGTTATTGAATAATTACCTCCAAAATAATCTTACGATAACCAAAATTAAGCAACGTGAAGACTGGTCAGTACATAGATGGGTGACTGCTTGGGAATACCAGCATGGATGTGCGGTTGGTGTAATGGATAATGGTTCGGAATTACAAATCGTAAGACAAGTTCCAAGTCTCACTTACGCTCAAATACCTTTGGGAAAGATATGAATCCAACACCTTGGCCATTGGTTATCGAATAATTATCTCCAAAATAATCTTACGATAACCGAAGTTAAGCAACGTAAAGACCGGTCAGTACATAGATGGGTGACTGCTTAGAAATACCAGATTGGATGTGTGGGTGGTAGAGTATTAAGAGACAGGAAAATTTCTCTGGAAACAAAGAAGAGGGTATTGGATTGTTAACTGATGTATCTCCTTCCATATGGCAGCGATCACTGGATAATCTTATCAAAGATGAAAGAAAGACTTGAGTTAACCGAAATGTGGTACTACAGAAGGATGCTGAGGATACCATGAACGAAACACATGAGCAATGATGAGGTTTTAGAGAGGATGGACACGAGAATGAAACATACATAATATTAGGAAAAGACCGCTGAAGTGTTTTGGACATGTAATAAGACGGATGTGCGTTGTGGTGCATTGGATATCGGCTCGTAACGAGAAATCGGGGAGCCGAGTTCGAATTCCAGCCTAATTCATTGCATTCACTTACGCGCAAATACCCTTGGAAAAGATATTAATCCGTCTATTCCTTCCAGTTATGAGTTAAATAAAAGAATAGATTGGGTTCTATAGCCTTGGTCGGCAACCAGTCTACCGCAGAAAGCAATGGCAACCTACTGCGGGATAATCTTCTGCCCAGTCAGTCATGTCTCTTTCGCCCAAGCGTTTATCACGTATGGCACTTAACTGACTGAATAAGAAGGGAGGGCTTGGAGAACGGGACGGATAGAGGGGAAGAGAGACAAGAGAAAGCAACGCATGACATACTTGATGGACTTAAGTAGATGTATGGTGGAGCGAGGATTGAGTGGGATAGCAGGAAAATGTGTATTCACAGCGAACGTGGATAGGGAAATGTGGAAGGCCATTATCGTCTACGTTCTGAAGGGACACAGCACATAGACGACGACGACGACGACGACGACGACGACGACGACGAAGAAGAAGAAGAAGAAGAAGAAGAAGAAGAAGAAGAAGAAGAAGAAGAAGAAGAAGAAGAAGAAGAATGTTTCAATTCTCCCTATATTCCGTGAGTGTTGTAACTCATAACGGTTTGAAGAGCTGAGTTTGAATCCCAGTCGAGCTCATTGCATTTACACATGCGTAAATACCCTTGGGAAAGTTATGAGTCCATCACTTTGTCTCCCTCTAGCTAAATTAAAGTGTCCAGTAAGTTCTACACACACTGGACAATTTACTCTTAGGTGACAAATTATCTAACAGAAGAACAACCCTGAATACGCAAATCAGAAGAGATATTTTGAGACCTTTTAGGCACATACCAGTTCTCTCGATTCGGTCCCACCAAAAAACCGTGGTTGATTCTGCGCAAACCTTCACCACTATTGCGAAGCCTGGATACGCAAAATCTCCTTTTTCTGCGTTTGTGACAATCTACGACTATGTTTTGGTCATATTATCATTTTTATCAGCTGTGTCGGCGAAAACAACAATCGAACTTCCGCAAGTCAAAAATGGCCAACTGATGAACTGACCTCGTCTGACCCGCAGTGAAATATGAATTAGTTTAGATTCCAGCTTTTTAGTTGCAATTTTTTTCTCAGTTCATATTGGGACAAAATTAATTTATTTCCTCTGTTCATATTGGAACAAAACAATTTTTTTCAGTTGGTTCTTTTCAATTTATAAAAATTAATAATACGAACCAACACAGTTTCTTCCGTTTGATCTGCAACAATTAAAAATACAACTATTATAATTTCTTCCTCTTCGTTGTCATGCCAAAGATAGTGTCACACTATAAACAAATATTATGCACGGATAATCTGGTTGTTCGGTTCTGAGAACTTGGCTGCTTAACCCTCATACGTCGAAAATGATGAGAGAGTCCGTTCTCTCTCTCTATCTCTCTCTCTCTTTCTCACACACACACACACACACACACACACACACACACACACACACACACACACACACATATATATATATATATATATATATATATATCTTATTAGTAGTAAGACTAATGGAATAACACTCCACTGTTCGTAGCATTTATTTTTTAACAGTTCTCGATATCGCCTGATGTGGTGCTTGGTATAATGCAACGAAATACGACAGCTCTTGTGGAGCGAAACAATGTTTTTATTATAAACTCCAATAATAAGAACATTACTATATATATATATATATATATATATATATATATATATATATATATATATATATATTAATGCAGGTTTCATTGAATAATATAGACAAGTTCTGTCTATTAATTTTGTGTAGGATCCGTTCATACCGTCTGATATACTTGATGGTGATATCGTTGAAAGACAACAAAAAATCACAGTAATTGTTGATTTTTTTAT
Organism: Ascarosepion bandense; assembly: GCA_037127315.1. NCBI lineage: Eukaryota > Metazoa > Mollusca > Cephalopoda > Sepiida > Sepiidae > Ascarosepion > Ascarosepion bandense. Next base: position 211,472 of record JBBBDQ010001122.1, on the reverse strand, counting down.
CGGGTCTAAGCTTTCGGCTCACATAAGCCATTATCAAAGAGTAAATATTAACACACAGTAAACATAGAACATTTAAGCTATTAACAATAAAGAGAATTAAATTGAAAATATAAGTCCATCCCTACCGTGGCGGATGGCCGAAGACAGTGACAAAATAGTGACGTTGTGGTCCCTGATCTGATTACAGGCATTTGAGTACGTTATTGGAAATATCAAAATTGATTGTATTCAAACCAGGTTTAAATTGTTTAATGTAGATTGCTTCGAGGATTTTTAGTTTCTGTTTATTATTTTCTTGTTTGAGTATGTACGTGTTATCAACGAGCGTTTTTCTCAGAAGTGTGCGTTGATAACCGTGTTGTTTTAAATGACGGAATATATTTGAATTTTCATTTAAGTGCAACGTCAGACGCCGTGAGAGCGAATTTGTAGTGTGGCCAATGTAGATATTTTTGAGGTTGTTAGAGATACATTCTCTAAATGGACATATGAATTTATATACTATATTGGTTTTTTGCAAATCACTAACAGTGGGGGAAGAGTCATTGCGGACGAATGAATTAGATGTAGTGGATTTAGTGTAATATATAATAAACTTAATTCTTTTGTTAGAGTCTGTCGGCGAAATATTAGTATTTATATATATATATAGAGCGATGAATATTCATTATAAGTTATAGTATGGAACATGTACAAATTATAATTTACTACAAAAGTGTACATTTTGTTTCGACATCGAAAAAACAATGCCTCATCAGGTAGATAATAATGATCATTATTAACTGAAATTTGTGTATGTATATATGCGTGGGTATATTGATCTGTATATGTGTCTGTTTGCCAATGTCTGTGAATATACTCGTCTATTTTTCCATGTGTGGATATTTGTAGGTTTATTTATGTGTGCGTACTTTCTCTTCCTCGTTTAATATATGGATGACTTTCTAAATCTAATAAATTGTTAAACTTAGAAATCTTTTTTTAAATTTCGCAAGAATAATAAAGTAGATCTAATAGTCAATTGATAACGCTGATCTCAATTTAATCAAATATTAATACTAATGCTCTCCAAAATTATTTTTAAGTCTGTTCACATATTCTCCAAATTAGAAGTTGCTTTACTCTGATTGGTCCACATTGTACATACAACAATACCTCCCTGATTAAAGGGGTTTTGCTTGTTTTTAACCTTTTAAAACCATTCAATTTGAAATAAACCTCATCACTTGATAAGACACAAGAAGTGTCGAAACAAAATAGCTACTTTTGTAGTGATATTATAACATATCCATGTTATAATTTCTGAATAAATATTATAATGAATATCCATTATACATCCACCCAAAGTCAAATCACCCCACAAGTATAACCAAACATATACCCTCCTCCATAGAATATAGAATTAGTAAAAACTCTTCCAGTGAAGAAATATTTAACAAACATAAAAGTCTTTACAATAAGTCCCAAAAAAAGTGGCTACAAAAACCAAAACATCAAGTATGTTACAAAGTATAACCATAACAGGAAAAATAGAAATAAAAATATCATTTGGTACACACCTCCTTTCAACACCATGTTAGGGCAGAAGTTCCTCAATTTAATTAAAAAACACTTCCCCACTAACAACCCTTTAAGTAAAATATTTAACAAAATACACTTAAACTGAGTTATAGTTGCATAAATAACCTCGAAAAAATCACAACTAATCATAATAAATATATCTTAAATCAACAAGTGGATCGAAATAAAATTAATTACCAAAATAATAAAGAGGACAACAATAAAAACTTATGCAATTGTAGAAACCTCAATAATTGCCCACTAGAAAATAAATATAAAATAAATTCAATTGTCTATAAATGCAATATAACATCAATTGAAAACCCCACTATAAATAAAGTGTATATCGGATCTACAAAGAACACCTTTAAGCCACGCTGGTACATGCACGTAACTTCATTCAAAAGCAACTTATATTGAAACCAAACATCCCTTTCTGCATAATTTTGGAAATAAAAGACACAAAACAGAAACCTAAAGTAAAATGGAAAATGCTGGAAAAAAATAGAACCTGCAACTCGCTTAACGACATCTGCCTTTTATGCTTAAGTGAAAAGCTACAATCAATGGCGAACTATTGAACCGTAGAGATTAATTAGCAGTATTATTTAAACATCGAAAAAATTTTTCGTTGAAATTTAATTAACCAAAAAATACCTCATTCACATAAAATAATCCCCTCCAAAAAGGTAATTAATACCCATGTTTAATCCTCAAAATAAAAAAAAATGAACATCGTATAAATAAAAGAAAATAAATTCACACAACATTAATAGTAACTTTATTCCATCCACTCATAGATAGTAATAAAATAAAAAGTATCTACTCTTTCTTAAAAAAAACCTTACATCCCAATATAAGAATTACACAGACAAAACCAAAAAGTGACCTGTCCAAAACTAAGCTACTCCGCATTCCTCTCTTAAACGAAGGCTGTATCTCTATGGCTACAAACTGCCGGCTAAATCATACTAAACCCCCATCCCACGTTCACTTACATATCATATTGCCAAAAATAGATTGTTTTCACAATTTATTTTTCATTTCAACTTATCACCAGATGAGGAGCACACGTAGCTCCGAAACGCGAAGATTTTTGTGTAGTGATACTATGCTTTTATAAACTATTGTAACAACCATTACAATATATATATATATATATATATATATATATATATATATATAATGCGTAGAAGTTTGTTACTTAACTGAGCAGAGTTATGACATCTTCAAAATATCGTGAAGGCATTATTGTGATGTCTTCACTATTCAAAGGACTTTGTTTTTTTCTGCTGAAAAGCCCTCATAAGTGACAACATGACAATAATGCCCTCACGAAACTTTGAAGTCGTCATAACTCTGCTCAGTTAAGTAAGAAACTTCTCTACATTAATTCTATTAACGCATTATCACTGTCTTGACATCGAGCACTTTAGGATAAAAAAATCTGCTTGTCAGAAACGCTTTTTTACCAGTAAACCATTGAAAAACAGCAATCTTGGCACTGTTCATTTTCATAATAATCTTTTATATTTGTCTATATGTTATGTCGCCAAGTATAAATGAATAACTCAACAACAGAATCAGAATATAAGTTGTATTCCGCGGAAAGACGGTTAGTATGTACAGAAGTGATTAGTAATATTTACAATAGAAAGATACAAGAGTCCAATCCGTCGTAAGACGTGTGTATACGTGATTACTTCCGGTACGCCACCGGAAGTGTGACTAACTCTTCACTGACTCGCACTGACTCTTCAGTAACTCATTAGAGCCTCTCAAGTGACTCTCCACGACTCATTATTTAGCTGTCCCTCCCAGTAAGGGCAACATATGACACATGGTCAGTTTATACCTGGGCTTTCCGGGCTATATGGCCCGGCGAAAAAATGTCTGTCTATTATTCCCCAGTCGTGCCTCTACCCTTTGGCGGAACCACGACTGGGTTATTGCTCTCTGCTCGGAAGCAGAGAGCGCCCTCTACCCGAAGGCAGAGAGCTGACAGTGTCGTAGAGTCGTCAGTCTAGTGACTCTCTACGGCTGTATTTACTAGCCTTCCCACGCAGGCTGGATGTGACACATGGTCATATTATAGTGGGTATTCCCGGCCATATAGCCGGGCCAAAAAATATCTGTCTATTTTTGCCCAGTCGTGGTTCTACCCTTCGGCGGAACCACGACTGGGTTATTGCTCTCTGCTCGGAAGCAGAGAGCGCCCTCTACGCGAAGGCAGAGAGCTGACAGTGTCGTATAGTCGTCAGTCTAGTGACTCTCTACGACTGTATTTACTAGCCTTCCCACGCAAGGCTGGATGTGACACATGGTCATTTTATAGTGGGTATTCCCGGCCATATAGCCGGGCCAAAAAATGTCTGTCTATTTTTGCCCAGTCGTGGTTCTACCCTTCGGCGGAACCACGACTGGGTTATTGCTCTCTGCTCGGAAGCAGAGAGCTGACAGTGTCGTATAGTCGTCAGTCTAGTGACTCTCTACGTCTCTCTTGTAGAGAATCCACCATTGCTATATATAGCAATGGGAACAGTCCATTTGTAGTCAAATAGGAGCGGCGCCCTAACACTATACGTCTGAGATGAGGTCGTATCTACATTATTTACATTGTTCGGACTGTTGTCCTAATCTTTATTGCCATGTTTACGACGTTTCAGCCATTGTAAAATCCGGCCTTCTTCAGCTGCTAGGAATTTTCATGCTTATATTTACATGGCTTAGTGGATATAAGCGTTGATTAGTTCCAGTGACTTGACCCAGAGAATTGTGATTTCAATACCTAGCTACAGCAATGGGGAACAAATAACTTAGAGAATTGAGTTAAAGGGAGACAACTACATGGCATCTGGAAGTCGCACAACACATGGAATGAGAATGTAGGCACCATAGTTTTTGTTAACCCAAGTACTTTCAATCGCCTCCGAGATCATCCTCAGGGTTGAACTGCGAAGACAGATTCAATGTAGCTGTGATTTTTGTGATGGTGAGATTTGTGAACAAGCGTGAACGCTCTCTTTCGTAATCATGTTTTCGGACTGCAGTGGGTTAAAGGGAAATTGGTGGAGGAAGCATTAATTTCTATTTTCTTTTCTAGGGTTAATGCTGAGGGCTATTTACGTTTATGACCGCCAGATTGCTTATTTATGCTGGTTGGGTGATTGGAGGGAGTGTGTTTATATACAGATTGTTAAGTAGTCACGCTTTTTGGTCTAACGATCACAGAGAAGCATCAAGCTGACAATTAGCATATTGCATTGATTTCTATGTCTGCATTGTTTCTATCTATCTATCTATCTATCTATCTATCTATCTATCTATCTATCTATCTATCTAGTATGACATAGTTGTAACGTATGATGAAATAAAATATTAATTTATTATGGTTAAATGTATAGAATTGTGAGCTAATTACCTCCGGTAAATTGAGGTCCCATTTCATACATCACATCAGATAACATTTCGTAACAAAAAAAAAAAAATACTGCTATTATACGGTAATTAAAAACAGTAACAAGAAACAGAAATCAAAGTGGAAAAAGCTGAATTAGGTTGGTTAGGTTATGTGTAAATAGATAGATATATAATGAAGAGATTTAGATAGATAGATAGATAGATAGATAGATAGATAGATAGATAGATAGATAGATAGATAGATAATGAGTTTTAGATAGACAATGAAGAGATTTAGATAATGAAGAGATTTAGATGAATAGATAAATAGATAATGAAATAATTTAGATAGAAAGATAATGAAGTGATTTAGATAGATAGATAGATAGATAGATAGATAGATAGATAGATAGATAGATAGATAGATGAGGAGATTTAGATAAATAATGAAAAGATTTAGATAGATAGATAGATAGATAGATAGATAGATAATGAAGAGGTTTAGATCGATAGACAATGAAAAGATCTAGATAGATTGATCAATAAACTTATAGTATCAGCGGAAACCAGAAATTTAAAATTAGATTTTAAATTAAGCTTCAGTGTTTCTTTAATTTGCGTAACTATAACCGACGTTTGTTTGAATTTCCTTCCCCATCTATATGTGTGTCTGTGTGTGTGTGTTTGGTTTCATCACTAAAATCTTATTTTATCTGAAGAAGTCGTTTCGAAGAACGAAACGCGTCACATGGAATTTTTCCATTTTGTCACTCGATTACGCACACTTTATGCAAAATAACATAGTTGACAACCTGCAAAACTCGTGACCTTGTTTTGCATGTTATCAAATGTTAATAACGCACAAGAAGTTAGGCTATCATATCTCTTCACAGTTTCTTTTTTTTTAATCTAGGTTCGCCTATCGATCGGTTCACACTTTTTCCCGTTTTATTTTTATTTTTTAACTGGAGTGTAGATTTATATCTTATGCCTTGTTTAGGATTGGATTATCGGTTCCTTCTCCTAAAGTCTTATCCTCTTTAACTTACAGTAACGTCTTGCGTCTTAGTGGCATTATAGCCTTGCTTGGTGTGAAATGATTTAAAAATTGATCTATAAACTGAATTGCCATTATTGTTCTTGAGAGATAGTACATTAGTTTTCCGTTGCCTCCTCTTCATTCCGGAATTAAGTGTTTTATTCTAAAGTGGTTTGCAACCAATGCTAGAGAGTTGAGTCTACATTACTATTTAATCCTTAGCTGGTGGGAGGGGAAAAGTGATGGAGTTGTGCTTTTTCAAGTCGAATCAGTGAGATGTGAGCACAGCCTGAAATTGAACCCTGAATGCTGATTATATTTTCTGAACTGGAAGACGTTAGTACCACCTGAACCTCTGTAAATCCTGTTGTAAATCTTTACAGCAAAAATGTTATTGGAATTCAGAATTTCCAATTCCGATTTTCCATGGAAAACAGGTTTTCTTCACTCAGAATACTGGCGCAACACGATCTCTCTCACCCTGTTTAGCTATCTTCTTTTCACCAAAGTTCAGTTTGATGAATTAAAACCTTCAAACACACACAAGAATGTGCATCACAAATATAGACACACCTACGCATTGTAACAGACACACATTTTTGTCACGCACATCGGTTCGAATTCCATTTGAATTCCTTGTATTCACTTACTTAAAAATACCGTTGGGAAAGGTATTAATCCGTCTTTTCCCTCCAGTTATGGGTTAAATAATAAGACAGATTGGGTTCTATAGCCTTGGCTAGCAACCAGTCTACCGCAGAAAATAATGGCAACCTACTGCGGGATAATCTTCTGCCCAGTCAGTCATGTCTCTTTCGAGATATGATCACCCAAGCGTTTATCACGTATGGCACTTAACTGACTGATTGAACATAATAGTTGAAAACAATTAAAGCTTCTACTGGTCATAAAGTGGGGGATCGGTTTTCTATTGTTATAAAGTAATAAACTGATTCCCCACTAATTACTACTTAATAATATAATACATCTCTTCCCTCTCTAGCTATGAATCAAATAATAGGAACAGATTGGGTTCTATAGCCTTGGTATAGGCAACCAGTCTACCGCAGAAAGCTATGGCAACCTACTGTGGGATAATCTTCTGCCCAGTCAGTCATGTCTCTTTCGAGAGATGATCACCCACAGCGTGTATGACTTATGGCTCTTAACTGACTGACATTTGTAGACATTGATTACATCCACATTCGTGTCCTTGTTTTGGTGTTGATTTTACCCAAGTAAATTATCCCTCATATAGCGTGTGCATTTTATTCACAAAACGACGAATAGCTGCTTACCTATCACACGCACCAACAACAACACATATATACACGTAGAGACGCGCTGTATATGGCGATTGGCGATTTTCTAAGCGCAACCTAGATGTGGCACATGGACGAAAGTATAGGACACCCAGTGAGGATCGAACTCACTCATCATCATTTATTCGTCACACCCAGATGGTGCATAGGGCAATTTTTTGTTGCTGTTTCTGTTACAAACTGTTTTTACGTTGCTGTTTCTGTAACAAACTGTTTTTACGGGGCAGGGTTGTTAGCCTTGCACCCAGCACCCAACCCCCAACCCCCCTAAACCTGGAGGACCGCTGGACCTGATGTTTACAGCACCTGGTATTCCCAAATGGTCACCCATTTAAGTACTGACCAGGCTTGATGTTGTTTAACTTCGGTGATCGAACGGGAACCGGTGCAATTATCACGATATAGCCTTAGACATCGAACTCTCTACTTAATTGTAATGAATCTAGCTAGACAAGCTTGCTAACCATTGCACCACCTCGGGTGCCCAGACGCGCGGTATATCTACAAGATTCGAATATTTCTTTGCTTTCAAGCGCGCACACATTAGCCATTATTGAGCGTACCGTGTTCAAGCCTGGGTTCAATCCTATCCAACCGTTTGGTATTTTTGATCAAGAACTAAAGTTATATGCCCCAACATTTTGTTCACACTCCTTATTTCTTTCTCCTTTTTTTCTCTCTTATATTGGATATTTTTTCTCTTCATTGGCCGACTAATTTTTCCTTTTAATCTTTTTTTAATTGCTGTTCAAATGAATTCATTTCTGTGTATTATATTTCTTCCTTTCTGTCCAATATTACACTTTTTTTTACCGAATCTTCGCTTTCTTCATCAATCTATCTATCTATCTATCTATCTATCTATCTATCTATCTATCTATCTATCTGTTCATATCTATCTATCTATCTATCTATCTATCTATCTATCTATCTATCTATCTATCTATGTCTGTTCATATCTATCTATCTATCTATCTATCTATCTATCTATGTCTGTTCATATCTATCTATCTATCTATCTATCTATCTATCTATCTATCTATCTATGTCTGTTCATATCTATCTATCTATCTATCTATCTATCTATCTATCTATCTATCTATCTATCTATCTATCTATCTATCTGTTCATATCTATCTATCTATCTATCTATCTATCTATCTATCTATGTCTGTTCATATCTATCTATCTATCTATGTCTGTTCATATCTATCTATCTATCTATCTATCTATCTATCTATCTATCTATCTATCTATCTATGTCTGTTCATATCTATCTATCTATCTATCTATCTATCTATCTATCTATCTATCTATGTCTGTTCATATCTATCTATCTATCTATCTATCTATCTATCTATCTATCTATCTATCTATCTATCTATGTCTGTTCATATCTATCTATCTATCTATCTATCTATCTATCTATCTATCTATGTCTGTTCATATCTATCTATCTATCTATCTATCTATCTATCTATCTATCTATCTATCTATCTATCTATCTGTTCATATCTATCTATCTATCTATCTATCTATCTATCTATCTATCTATCTATCTATGTCTGTTCATATCTATCTATCTATCTATCTATGTCTGTTCATATCTATCTATCTATCTATCTATCTATCTATCTATCTATCTATCTATCTATCTATCTATGTCTGTTCATATCTATCTATCTATCTATCTATCTATCTATCTATCTATCTATCTATCTATCTTCTTTTTCTTCCTTTAGTTCATATCTCTTTCTCTTTCTATTTTTCTATATGCCCTTTTTTCTACACTTGTTACTCCACTTTTTCTCCATTGTTTAGTTTTTACCTTTTTTATTTTTAATTTTAAACTGGTTATCCTCCTATTTATTTCGTTTTCTTTTACGTTTCCATTTTTTTTTAAATTTTTAAATAAATTATTTTACTTTCACATTTTCTACCTCCAACTTTTCACATTCGTTCTCTTTCTAACCATCGTTTTATTGTCTTCAAGTTTTTTCTGCTTTCTCTTTTTGAGACTTCTCTTTCTTGTTTCTGGGTTTTCATCTTTTTTTTTAAGCATTCACCATTTTCCCTCGTCACCTTCTTCACTCTTTACTTCTTCATATCGTTATCTTCATATTTTTATTCTTTCCTCTCATACTTTTTTTTAGCCTTCTCTTTATTGCTTCTTCATCTTTCTTTTCTCCCTCTTCAAATTCTTTCTTTCTTTTTTCTTTCTTTTCCCCTTTTCTTATCTCATTTAGCGCGTTATGGGACTTGTCTTTCTTTCTTGGTTTTTATCTTCCTTTTTTAAGTAACTGGCTTTTCAAATTCTGATATATTTCTCACTTTCTTTCTTGCTCTCACATCCCTCTCTCCAATTTCTTCTTTCTTTCTTTCTCCCATTTTCTTCATATTTTTATTCTTTCCTTTCATACTTTTTAGCCTTCTCTTTACTGCTTCTTCATCTTTCTTTTCTCCTTCTTCAAATTCTTTCTTTCTTTTTTTCTTTCTTTTCCCCTTTTCTTATCTCCTCTATCGCGTTATGGGACTTGTCTTTCTTTTTTGGTTTTCATCTTCCTTTTTTAAGTAACTGGCTTTCAAATGCTGATATATTTCTCACTTTCTTTCTTGCTCTCACACCCTCTTTCTTTCTCACACTATCTTCCTATCTTTCTTCATTTACTTTTATTTTTTTTTAGCACTCGTCTGTCTTTTCCTTTCTTCTTTTCTTCCTTCATCTTCTCTCTTTTTCAAACTCTTATTACCATTGTCTTTTTTATTATCCCCTGTCACTCATCTTGTAATCTTCCTTTTTCTTTTTCTTTTTTAAACATCCGCCTATTTTTTTTTTCTTATTTCACCTTCTTATCTCTCTCTTTCCCTCTCCATCTTTTCTTATCGTCATCTTTTCCTTTCTCTCTCTCTCTTACACATTTTCCCCTCTCTCCCTTATTGCTATTTCCCTTTTTTCTGTTTTAAACATCCCCTCCCTCCATCTGATATTCTGCACTCTTTCTTTCCCTCTTTCAATTATTTTCTCCCTCTCTCACTCCTCGTTTATCTTCATCTATCTCCCGTTGTTTCTCCCCCCCCCCACCGTTTCCTCCAGACTCTCCAAAGCTTACTCCTCCTACATTCACAGACCCCACCTTCTTCTTTTCACGAAACCCCTCCCCTTTACCTCCTTTCTCCATCGTATATATTGATTACGCAATTAACCTTCCACCGACTGTCTCATTTCCCAGCCAATCAGAGAGACGACACGCACGCGCAACTTGCTATGAGGTCATCCACTAATGTTTTACTTTACCGGCATGCAAGCGAGCGTTTACTGTACGAACACACGACAGATATTGTGATATACACGCATATACACGGTAGCAAGAAGGAACTAACAGTGGCATATTCACCTAGTTACATTTATCTATAAATAACGAGCGGACACACACATGTAAATTAAAGTAAAGGAACGTTCACACAGATATTTCCGATGTATATCACTTTTTCTTTCCCAGGTGCAGGCAAACTTCCACAGGTCAATACTATATAAATACCTTTTCTAAACGAACAACTGAAATAAATTCAAAGCACGCACCCACACGCGTACTCAAATACACCACACACACACAGACACACAGATGATACACCTCCTAGATACGCTTAACGCCCAGTTACATACATTCCTTTTACGATCGTATACAAAAACTGATTAATAATTTTCCCCGCCGACGACAGTAGTCGGTGTTCGATCCCAAATCAAATATTGACTTTCAAGGCAATCAAGCAGGCCGTATCAAATGAAGAGATTTTCGTTACGCAATCTTCAGATATTTCATTTTCCTTCTATATGCTAAGCAATTCAGTTCGTTATAGATGCCACACGTTTCGTTGGCCTTGCGCCAGACTAAACTAATCTAAGCTAAGCAACGCTGATTTTCGAGGTAACTAGCGGGCACCATTCTTATATTCGCTTTCTCTTTATATGTTTTTTAAAAACTCAACTCACAATAGGCGCTACTTTCTCGTAGCCCTGTGCCAGACTAAGCAAAGTAAAATTTCAAATGCCGATTTTAAGAGCAGACTGGAAATTTTCAGCTGGGACACAATTTTTTATATTCTTCTTCACATGAGAATTGTGCGGTTAAGTTAAACTTTATTAATCGAGTA